>JARVGV010000350.1:10101194-10113367 GCA_031762435.1 Hypsolebias longignatus | reverse complement strand
TGCATAAAAAAGACAACGTAAGGTGTGATGACGTCACTGGGGGCGGCGCCGTAAGTCTGAAATGCCGTAAGTCGATGTAAGTCGGGGACCACCTGTATTAACAAACAGTATGAGAAGAACAAAACAAAACTTTTTAGTGCAGCGTGTGTGCAACCACTAAAGTTCTGTCATCAGCCCTTGTTTTCCCAGCTGAACAAAATTAAAGCGTCTGCTGACCATGTTAGGCCTCCATTAATCCAGTGTGACATTTTGAAAAACAGGATTTTGAAGAAAAGCAGGATTACTTTCCAATTCTTTAGCTGCCTTGTAGTCTGTCTTTATATCGACTGCGGCTCCGTCTTCCTTTTATTTTAGAGCAGCCTCCCCGGTCTAAATGGCGCTCTCGGAGAGAGAGCATTAACATTTATATGGAAACATGAGGCCATTGTTTGACGTGAGATATATTAAGTATTTGACTAACTCTGTTTCAGATGGAACAAAGGGTAAAGAACTCAGAAAAATGTTGTCTACTCTCACACAGTAGCAATGTCTAATGGCTGAACAAATCAACACAAGTGCTTTTCAGAATCTGTTGTTTGTAAGTTTGGGTTGTCAGGGGTGCAAGGGCTTTGGATTTTTTGTAAGGATCTTGTAGTGGGGATCAAGATAAATGTGGGGTGGGAATGTGTGGGGCGGGAATATGTCAAGCCTGCTTAAGAGGCTCAAAGTGGATGGCAGTAGCAATTTGAAAGTTGCACACATAATAAATATATTGTGGGAAGAA
Source organism: Hypsolebias longignatus (assembly GCA_031762435.1). Classification (NCBI taxonomy): domain Eukaryota; kingdom Metazoa; phylum Chordata; class Actinopteri; order Cyprinodontiformes; family Rivulidae; genus Hypsolebias; species Hypsolebias longignatus. The sequence continues at coordinate 10,112,604 of JARVGV010000350.1, read as the reverse complement.
TGTGCGCAGGAACAAACACAAAATCCCAAGGCAGGGACAACGCAATAAATCATATGAATAAATCTGCCAGCTGACCACTAGGGAGCACTAATAAACTGAACCTGACATGCCCCCTGCTCTGTTTTTCTGCATGCCTCTCACGGTTTCCTGTTTATTTATTTATTTTTGTTTGTGTTATCCTTGTTCTCTGTTTCTGCCTTTTTTTCCTCTCTTTCTCCTTTTCTATTGTTTCTATCTTTGCCCCTCTGCTCAACTCCACAGCACACGTACAGCATACAGTGCTTGGCCCTGTTATGAATTCATCAGAGCTGGGGGAGCTGTGTATTTGGACATCCACCCCGCAAAGTTGGCTGGAGTTTGAGTAGGTTCCAGCTGAAACTGGTCATGCAGAAATCCTGTCTGTGTATAACCATAACCTGAGAGAGCAGCATTTCTGTGATGCTGAGATGATTGCAGTGGTCAATGGGAATATAAAAAAAAACATTCTTAAATGTACCAGTGTTGGACTTTAAGCCTAGTTTGAACTTTTAGACATTTTAGACCCTATCATCAGGCTAATAAGTTACTTGCAGCAAAAAATTGCATCCTTTCTAGGTCATTTATTAGAAATAAATGTAGTGACTGAATGTGGATCCTGTGTAGATACAGCACATTAAAGCTGCTGGTGATGCTATACAGCTTGTCTGGTGTGCCTGTTTTATGAGAACACATTGTACAAGTTCTAATGTGTTTATTTAAAGTCAGAGGAGGTCTCTGAGGGTAGACCTTATGGCTGGAGAGGGATACTATACACAAAAACACATCACCCTCAGTGATGTCACGTATTGATTTTGGGAGACTGTGTTTTGAACCATTTAAAGTTGTGGTGTCAGACTTACAAAAGGGGGTCAAAAAAACCCTTTTCAAATTAAAGGCCATTTTCAGAAACTACATGGACTTGGGGAGTGGTGGCGCAGAGGTTAGAGAAGGTGGGCCTGTGATCGGAAGATGGCCGGTTCAAGCCCCAGTACCATCAACATCAAAATGTGGGTGGAAAAAGGTGAAACACCCACACCTGCCTCCACCCTCATTTGCCCCACTGTTTGCTCCCTAAACAGGTCTCTCTTGAAAATGAGTTCTCGTGGCTCAATGAGACTACCTGGATAAATAAAGGGTAAAAAATAAATAAATAAATAAAAACTCAAAATCAGATACCCAACATCTTTTTTTGGTCACATGTTCCTCAACAAGAGTTTGATAGGTCTGATTTGATGTTTGTTGTGCTTTCAACATCATAATCAAAGATTTCTGGAAAAAAAAAAAAAAAATCAAAAGATAAGTATTTTACCATCCATCCATCCATCCATCCATCCATCCATCCATCCATCCATCCATCCATCCATCCTTTTACCCGCTTTTTCCATTTTTTGGTCACAGGGGTCGCCGGTGCCCATGTCCAGCAATCACTGTGCGAGGGGCGGGGCACACCCTGGACGGGTCGCAAGTCCATCACAGTGCCACAGAGACAAACGATCATTCAGTCTCTCACTCACACCTAGGGACAATTTATAGTTACCAATCAGTCTAACATGCATGTTTTTGGTCTGTGGAAGGAAACCGGAGTACCCGGAGAAAGCTCACGCATGCACAGAGAGGACATGCTAACTCCACCCTTATTAGACTCGTGTGTGGACGTTAATCGTGAAGCATTATTTGTGGACTCTTAAAGTTTATGTAGCACACTATTTAAATTAGGTTTATGTTCTGAAACTATTTGGGTTTACAAAATAAACTTCTGGTTAGGTTGAAGTGAAACAAGTTTATTTGTAGATTTAGACATAAATTGCGTGACAACTACAACCACACTGTGCCATTTTAGGCCATCTTAGAAAAATATAGTGGTATCTTGAATCTGTGTTTTATGGTCGTTCAGTACGACAGACTCCCTGACATGATTTAACCACGTCATGACCAAAGATAACATACAGCAAATGTCAAGCAGTGCCAGAAGTTTTCATGGGCTGCTTTTGTGATTGGCACCTGTTTCTCAGCAATGAACGTGCCCCCAGCTGTCTTCTCCCCTCCTCCTTCCATTTCCAAGTTGACCCCAGCACTCGCACTTTATGAACTAATATTTCTATCTATGTAATGTATCTGCTGCAACAGGAACATGTAGAGTCCAGCATCTATTAAATCATGTCTTGTAGACAAGAAAGTTCATACTCAATAATCCAGGTCGTCAAATCTGATCATTCTCAATCAGGTCATCTGGACAGTGCTGTGACTTCTGACTGATGAAGCCCTCTGGAGTGAGGGTGAAACGTTTCTACTAAAAAGAAACTGTCCAGATGACCTGATTGAGAATGATCAGACATGTCTTGTAGAGTAACAGAAGTCACTAACATGCTGCTTTGTGATCACAAGTCCTTACGGTCAAGCTGACCATAAAATGCCTTCATGGGTTTTAGGCAGCCAAATGAATTTGAATAATAAAATTAACAAGGGGGTTTTGTTCTCTAAATCAAAGTAAGTAGGTTTATACATGAAACTGAATGAGTTTAGACACAAGTTTAAACTTAAGCTTAACAAGCAATTTTGACTGCCAAGAGCTTACATTGCATCCATATTGTCTTAAAAGTACTTTAGGTCAAACATTCAGAGGTATATTAAAATACCTCATGGCCACCAGCCACCTACCACCCCATACCACCATACCATGAAAAGAAAAGTTAGTTTCACCTTAAAAAAATACATCTAATTATATGTAAAATATAATTATTTTAAAACATTCTTTATGGAGGAACTGCCTGTTTAACAAAAAGTAATATTTGTCCCTCTGTGTTGTCATTGCTGCTGTTTGCATCCATCACTTTTCTCGTTCTTTCCTCGGTTTGACCTCATAAATCTGAAAAGTGTCAGGCTTGTGTATGTCAATTTTCCTCTTGCCAGAGTTTCTTGTTCAGTCGCTGTTCTTTCCCACAAGCCATTGAACCAAACTTCAGGCAGGTTAAAGACGACTTTTAGATAAGCCGTTGGATGCCAGCATCACGCAAAGAAACCATCAAGCCATAAAATATGACCGGCTGTGAGTCATACGATTTGGATGTTAAAAAATAAAATTGGGTTTCTTCCTTTTTGTAGTTCCAAAATATTGAAAGCAAGCACATCTGGTCTTTAGGAATGAGAAAAATAAAATTCAGGAGAGAGCCTCAAAACTCCAGGCGGCTGGACCACACCAGTGCTTTCCTTTTTGTAACTTGGGTTCATGTGAAAGTGTTGCTGAAAGCGAGAAAGTGAAAACGACAAGAAAACGGACAACAAGAAACTGTTTTAGTCAGGAGAGATGAAAAAGAGTTGTTGATTTGATTAAATGAGGTTGAGGTTGGTTGTTGGACCAAGACCAGTTCTTGTTTTGCAGCTGGTCTGTAATATTTCCCTTCAGGCCTCCTCATGCTTAATGAAGACTGGTGAAAAACGGTCATTTCTTGTATGTTTTCTTTGATCTTGAAGTGAAGGGCCTTTTCCAGGTCAACACTAAAGAATACAATAAAAAGCTGCTGTGAGGTTTTCTGTAGACGAGTGAAACTGAAGTTGAAATAAATCATCACAGCTACAGTTGCAAGTATGTTGGTCATCACATCTGGTATTATGCAAATTAAATGTTAAACAGTTAAAGTACAACTAAAGTATTGGGCTTACAATAGATGATTTGATATTAACAAAAAAGGTTGAATCATGTCATCTGGACTTCGTTTTTTTGTTAAAAAGAAACGTTTCGCCCCTCATCCAAGGGGCTTTGTCAATCTGAGGCCTAGCCATCTGGTATTTACCCAGAAGCCACCTTGTTGTTATATACCTGGATGACTGAGAAAACAAACTTTGTATTATTTGATATTCTATGATATACCCTTGAATGCAAGACTACACAAAATAATTTATCTTCTAAAAGACAGTTAAACAGCAAGGGACCCAACATTTTAGGCTTGAGCTTCATTCCAGCTGTTGTTTAGTGCTCTCTGAGTAATTCTCTGACATGACTGATCTGGCAGAGTGAAGTTGTAGTTTGACAGCCAGTTTGTTTTACATCACAACAAATGCTGTGAAAATATCTTAAATAAAACCAGATGACTGCTTGTTCTGAGAGAAATTCACAAAACGGAGAAAAAAAAAAGTTAAACGCAGATCTAATTTTTCAAGTGTGGGTATTGCGTAACTAGAGTTGTAAAACAGAGTGTGGGTTGGTCCTTAAAAACATTTCCCACGTGTTCATTTAACAATGACAGCAAAAAACAGTCAACGTAATTTCAATTCAGTTTAGAGCACCAAGTCACAACAGAAGTTGTCTCAGGGCACTGACCAAAAACATTCACAAAAATAAAAAGTCAATTAGTAAAAGTGATCTATCTAAGGAAGCTAGCAGATTGTGTTGAATCTTCACTTCATCACAGTCTCCTATCTTGAGCAAGCACAAAGGCAACAGTGGAAAGGAAAAAGTCCCTTTTAACAGGAAGAACCTTCCAGCAGAACCAGGCTCAGGACAAGCGGCTTCGACTGGCTGGGGTTTGAGAGGACGGGAAGGAGAAACAAACACAGAATGACAGGTCCAGGTGTACTTTCTATAGGAGGAAAGACTGAAAATACACGTTAAAGATAGAAATAATTACAAATACAAACAGGTGCACAGCAAATAAAGACAGCAGCAGGAAATGTGGATTATCAGTAAAATGTTGAACATTTTCAGTACTTCAGTTGTTTGTTTTAGACAGATATTCTGTAGCATTCACAAAATAATTACTAAATGCACAAACTGCTAAAGGAAGAACATTGTGACCTTTGCTAAAATACTTCCCAAAACGACAGAACATCTTATATTCAGCGTTTTTATTTGATCTCAGTCCTACATCGGCATACAAAGTTTAGTGGCGACAGTCCAAATAAATCAAGCGGGATGCAGAAACAGAATCATTGCTTTGGTTTTTAGCGCACTAGAAGTGTCAGACATGTGCAAAGAAAGCTTCCATGTTATTGTTTCTCCCATTCTGTCTTGTACATACATTTAAACCAAACTGACATTTTATAAATCTTCATTTTTGGAAAACATTTGATCAGTTTTGCCAATTGATAACGTTACAAGGAGCAAATTTTTCTCTTTCTTTAGTGACATTTTCTTGAAGCTTATGAAGTGATTTATGATCCTTCCTGCTGTTGTCTCTGGATGCACAATGTTAGGAATCAATACCGGACTAAATGACTGACGATGGCTGTTTTTCTGCAGTGTGTTAAACCATTAGGAGCACCTGTAGCCCCACCCGCCATGAAACACGATGCACCATTGACTGCATGTCTCCAAACCTTATTACATCTGCTGCTTTGATATTTCCTCTTAAAAGGCCACAGATGGATTGTGGTCTTGTTAGCTGGGTTCAGGAAGACCCCGCTACACAAAGAGTAATGACCCTCACGGTACTAGGAACACAAAACGTGCATGCTTTCTTGTTTTAATGATTTATGGGCATCAGTGACGTACACAAAAAATAGTTTACAGAATGTAAAAAAGCTAAGTCTGGTCCTCTGGACATTCAAAAAACAAAACATAACAAAGAAAAAAAAATTGTAGAAAAGTTTCGTCTTTTGTCCTAAAGACTTCTTCAGTCTGAGATGCTGTATTCAACTCAGTATTATAAATAGCACCCTCTCAGTGGATCAACCTATTTATAAGACTGAGCTGAATACAGCATCTCAGACTGAAGAAGTCTTTCGGACGAAAGACGAAACGTTTCTGCTATTTTTTTTTTGTTGTTGTTTTTTCTTGTTGCTTTGTTTTGTTTTGTTTTTTGAATGTCCAGAGGACCAGACTTAGCTTTTTTAGATTTTTCTATCTGGATTATGGAGCATGCATCAGGGTAGTTTACAGAATGCTAAATTACTGAGTTTAAATATGGGAAATACCAATTATTCAATAATATTTGCCTTTATTTCTCTAAAACAGCTAATTAATGACTAATTTATCTATACATGATACAAATCTTAATTTCTTTGATTTTCAATAGATGTTCTTTGAATATAGTCCCTTTTGTTTACTTTAGTTGCTGCGAGCACTTCAATATGTAATTTTGTAGTACATCTACAATAATTGGGGGAGTGGTGGCGCAGTGGTTAGAGACGGTGGGCCTGTGATCGGAAGATCGCTCGTTCAAGCCCCGGTACCGACAACATTTTAAAAAAAAGTGGGTAGAAAAAGGTGAAACACCCACACCTGCCTCCACCCTCATTCGCCCCACTCTGGGCCCCTGAGCAAGGCCCTTAACCCGCACCATCTGCTCTCTAAACAGGTCTCTCTTGAAAATGAGTCCTTGTGGCTCATTGAAACTACCTGGATAAATAAAGGGTAAATAAAATAAAAAAAATCAGTAATCTGAAGTGGGTTGCACATGAAAGATGGGCTGCATAACACTTGAAGTGTGTTTATGAACAGCTGGGAAGGTTTTCTTAAAATTTTGAAAGAAATCGAGATTTCATGTAGGTTTAATTTGACTGCATTCTTTTAACAAATGAGCATTTTAGTTGAAAAAAAGGGGACGAAATACAAAAAAAGCAATGCTCTGTTTTAAAATCCAGAGGGCAAACAGTGAAGTGTATTTTTACTAGCTACCTTAAATTCCCCAGTCTGTGTAATCCTTTTTTTTTTTTTTTTTTTTTTAAGAATCAACTCCATCCACAGAGATATGTTGGTTGCATCGTCTTCAGTGTGATTTTACTTGTTAAGTGTGTTTGTGTGAGTGAGACCGGTGGAGTTTAGGAGTAATGAGAGGAAAAAACTGACCACAAGAGTGGAGAAATATTAAAACAATACTGTTAATCTGCAGCGTTGGATTTAACACATGATCCAAAGCAAAATATGTTTGCATGATTTTTACTGTGATAAAATAACAAATTTCAATGACTTATTTTAAAAATGTTAATCCTTCAGTTGGAAAAGTTGGTGTGTTTTCTACTTTATTGTTGTAAAAAAAAAAAAAAAAAAGGATTCATGTTCCAACTAAACATGTCGCTTTTAGGCTACATCCACAAAACCAAACGGAGAGGAGAAAGAAATTCAAAAGCAGACAGCAATTTATTTGGTTTTTAGAAATTCTGTTTTCTGAAAACGCGTTTGTTGGAATGTCCTCGTTGAACAGCCTGGAGGTCGGCTGAAGACAGTGGTCGTTTTCATTAGAAATAAAAAATTAACAAAATCCAGACAAGTATAAAACTCTGCAAAAATATGTTAACCTCTTTTAATAAAGACAGGAGGATTAAACACCAACATTCAGCTGTTCGTGCACCCCAAGACTACAAAGCTAGTTCAAATTATGTGATTAAAAATACAATAATGTCCCTGAGCAGTTCTAGAACATGTATTTTTAATCCAGCAAAATGATCAGTTTTGATAAGAATGATGAAAATACAAAAAGTAGTTTAGTAACTTCTAAATCTAAAACATGCAACATCCTTTATAAACCAAGAAGATGGCAAAGTTTCACATTCTCTGCTTCCAGTGGCCGAGGGTCACCAGCGTCGACTGAGACTGTGGCAGACTTCTGAAGCGACCGGATGAGCTCTGAAGTTTGAAGTCCCAGATTCAGCCAGATGCAGCAAAACTGAACGGATGACATGACACAGCACAGATAGACGGTGACCCCAAACAGAGAAAGTGACTGGAGTGTTTTTGAAGCTGAGGGACTGAAATCTTGTGTAGTGGCTGAGGAAATCACCTGATTTCAACCCCACTGAACTGCATGACGACCACTGAAAGTGCATGTGTGGAGTTTCACAGGTGCAAAAAACATGACAGTTGCAGAAAAAAAGATCACGTCTGAACCTAAAGTATTATTTTTTTAATGATAAATCATTTTATTCAATGTTTTATACAACACTGCCTTTTGAAAAGATTTTTTTTTTAAATCCCAAAATTTGTCAAATTGATGTCTAGAAAACAAAAAATAAATAAATCACAAGGTCTGATTTTAAGCAGTTTTTTCCCTCTGTATTCAGTCTCTTTATTTTTACACATTCATCAGTTTACAACATTTTAAAGATGCTTAGAGCTGAAGTGAAGCATAGTGCAATGTTTTACAAATACTGCCAGCAGATGGATTTGCTTAAGCAGCATCGAGCACAATGAGCTGTGGAGTTGTCTTGATATGAACAATAAAGCAGAACCTTAGGGCAAAAACAATGGAAATACGTTGCTTGCAAGTCTTCTCGCTAAGGGGGTCTGCAGGTGTGAGGCAGAGCTGAAGGCAAGAGGGAGGCAGACACCTCCACATTTCAACTATATTTCTGCCTCAGGTAAATTATCTGTTAGTCATGCTTCATAGAGGAATGACAAATGTAGCAGATTTTGTCAAATTTTCTGTCTTAAAAGATTCAAATTTGCCAAAAATTTACCTACTACAGTGTTATTGTCTGTAAATGATTTCAAAACATGGACTAACAGCCTAAAGCATGTCACTCAGCCAAGGGACCTGGAGAATTAGCTGCTGACAGCACTAAGATGAGAGAACACCAGCCGGAAAAATCAGTCAATACTGTGCAAAACTTTTGAGTCACTTTTCTATTTTTCACAGTTTACTTCCAAAGACCTAATCTTCTTTTGTAATACAGTAGTCCTTCGTTTACAACGGGTGTTAGAGACCACACCCACCCACGATAAGGGAAAACTGCAAAGTAGAGATACAGTAGTCTAAGCTCAAGTTCAAGTAAACATTATTGTCATTACCATTTCATGTGGTAAATGAGATTAAATGAAATGATTTACACAAGTAGTAAGTAGTAGTAGCAGTTTTATTTTAGTATTTATATATTAAGGTGTTTTAAACCCTTCCCACCCCCTTGCAATGTTCTAAACTCTTAAACCTACATCATTTTAACAACAGACAGTACTGTATGCGTAGCTGCAAAATTTTACTTGCAGGGCTCTGCAGAACAGGAGCGGCTCGGTTAGTTTTGGTCAGACTTTGTTCCATTTCTGCAGATGTGCCCTGCAGCAACCCACAATCAATCAGTGTTCTAAACTTTTAATCCTACTAATTTTAACAATGTGTTTGTACTAAATTTTACTTACCAGCGTGTCCCCACTCGGAGGTCCTCATCTGCCATTTGAAAGAGATGAAAAAAGTCCCGTTAAGCTACCGATGGATCACTGGATCATCGGCCGTGGGCATCCCGCTCAGGGCTCGTCGTGGGCCAGTTGTAAGAGATAAAAACTGTCCTGATGGGCTCCAGACGGAGCACCGGACCTTCGACCACGCGTTTACTCCGAGGTCTATGTGGGCGGGCTACCAGCTCTCAAGATTCACCGATGGGTCTGGAAGTCTGGTTCTGCGTCGATCAGATAAAAACTTTACCTCTGTTTTTTTTTTTTTTTTCTCAGGATACTGGTCTTCTGGACAGGGCCCTGTTGAAATGTGGTCTGAGTGGGAATACAGTGGAGGCTTATAGAGACCTGCAAAATAACACCTGTCTAAAATCTTTTATTTTTTCATTGTTTTTTTCTTTTTTACTGTACAGTACTATATCCAGTACTGTCCCAATCACATGAGTAACATTAATTAATTCATTTTCTTGTCCATTATTACATATTATGGACTGTACCTTCACAAACTGCGATAGTGCGAGTCCGCAAAAGTCCAACTGCAAAGTAGTGAGGGACAACTCTGTAGTAAAGTTGTTCTTATCAGTATTCATACAAAGTGTCTGGAGATCTTTGAACGTATTTGTTTCAATGATTTGACCATCTACAGATTAGCTTTTTTAGCTTTTTTTTAATTAATACACCACATATTATATTATTATTGTTTAGCGTAAATCTTAGATCCCTGCATACTTTTTCTTTTTTTATTGTTTATATTATTGATAGTTTTAGATGTAACTGGGACCTTGAGTATACAATTTTGTTCCACCTCATGTAGCACATGCAAAGCAAATGACAATAAGTCATCTTGAAACCTTAAGCCTCTTAACGTTGACCCATGAATCCTCCAGGCACAGAAATGATTCCATACTCATGAAATGGACAGAAGCTGTCAACACATCACATTGAAAGGTCAAAAAGCTCCTGAATCACTCTGCTTAAGACAGATTTCAGCCACCGGTTAAAAATAAATAAATAAATTGACCCAGAAAATATGTTTGGATTTTCTTTTTCACCTACATGCTTAAAATGCACAGGAGAAAGAGCTCAAAGCGTCTCATGCCTCAAGAGAACTGTAACTTTAGTGTGGTGTCTAAATATACACAGCAGAGATTGTCAGTGTTGTAGCAGTACTCCAATTAAGGCTGAACTTGAGTGGATGCCAGTAATAACAAGGAAGATAACCTATTTACCCTCCAATGTGTTCTGAAGATGACGGATCCTGTGATGAGAAAGAAAAAACCTCTCAATCAAACCTTAACCAGAAAAAAAAATGTATCTGTTCAAACACAGTTCACCTAAAGACGTGATATCCACCTCAGTAATTACATTGTAATTAGAAGCCTGTGTGTTCATAGAAATGGTAATCCTCAGCTTCTAATTACTGAATTCACTCAGGATTAATTCATATAGTTTTCATAGATAACAAAAGGTAATCTGCTGAGTATTCATTTCATATTCTGTTTACGAAGTTGAATGTTTTAAACTGTTTAGTTTTTAACTTAAATTGTGTTTTTAATACGTTACTAATAAGTAGATGCGTGGATTTAAGTACAATATTTTTGGCTGGGTGTATTGGGTGTTTTCCAATACAAACTCTTCAAGTCAATCAGAAGTTAAGAAGTTTTCATAAAGATGCCATTATATGGCACAGAAAAGCAGCCGGTTACAGCTCACTAATCACAGCTTGTAGCTTTGAACTGCCTCTCTGATAATGTACCTCACATCACAACTAACAATCCAAGTACTGATCATTCTGTGTGTAGCTTTCACCGTGTGGTGACTCGGTCATTGGGGTCAGATCAAGCAAAGTAAGTCATTATCACATCAGAGCCTGCAGTTTGATCTTTAAAGATAAAACTGCATTTTGCATGAGAACTGGCAAGATCTCTATCCAGATGCAGCCATTTATGAGAGCTATTAAACTTTTTAATGCTTGCAAGAGTTTAAAAAAAAATCACTGATTTAAACAAAGCAAAATAACTACATACAGATCAATAATTTATTCAGTAAAAGTCAAAGAATTTGTCGTTCACACCACATGCGGTACATGTGGTGGAACAAAATTGTGTACACAAGGTCCAAGTTACATCCAACAAAAGCATAAATTGTAAAGAAAAACTGTAATAAGCTCTAAGATATGAACTAAGAATACACCAAGCAAACAATATGCTGAACAACAGCAGCACCAACATGAGTCTGTGTGAGCAGATGAGTACGAACGAAAACGTCCTGCATCTGGAGGTGTAGATGTCT
>JARVGV010000350.1:10079012-10093067 GCA_031762435.1 Hypsolebias longignatus | reverse complement strand
CACCAACACCACCTACACCAACAACTACACCAACAACACCAACAACACCAACACAACCTCCACCACCAACACCACCAACAACACCTCCACCACCACCACCTCCACCACCGACACCACAACAACACCACCACCACCACCACCAACACCTACAACAACACCAACACCAACACCTACAACAACACCACCACAACCACCAACACCACCAGTAACACCAACAACACCTCCACCACCACCACCACCTCCGCCACCAACACCACAACAACACCAACACCTACACCACCACCTACACCAACACCAACACCACCACCAACAACAACACCACCACCACATACACCACCACCAACAACAACACCACAACCAACACCGCCACCACCAACACCACCACCGACACCACCACCAACACCAACACCAACACCAAAGAACACCAACACTACCACCACCAACACCACCTACAACAACAACACCACCTACAACAACACCACATACAACAACAACACCAACAACAACACCACCAACAACACCACCAACACCACCAACACCACCAACAACAACACCACCAACAACACCACCAACAAAAACACCACCAACACCACCAACAACACCACCACCACCACCACCAACACAACCACCAACAACAACACCACCAACACCACCACAACACCACCAACACCACCTACAACAACACCAACACCACCACTACCAACACCACCACCAACAACAACACCACCACAACCAACACCACCACCACCACCAACACCACCACCTACAACAACACCTACAACAACACCACCAACAACAACACCACCAACAACAACACCACCAACAACAACACCACCAACACCACCAACAACACCAACAACAACACCACCAACAACAACAACACCACCAACAACAAAACTACCACCAACAACACCACCACCAACTCCACCAACACAACCACCAGCAACACCAACACCACCACCACCAACAACACCTACAAAAACACCAACACCTACAACAACACCAACACCAACAACACTACCACCAACAACACCACCAACAACAACACCACGACCAACAACAACACTACCACCTCCAACAACAACACCACCAACACCACCACAACCACCACCAACACCACAAACACCACCACCAACACCACCAACACCACCAACACCAACAACAACACCACCAACACCACCACCAACAACAAAAACACTTACACCACCACCAACACCTACACCACCACCTACACCTCCACCTACACCACTACCAACAACAACAACACCACCACCAACACCACCACCACCAACACCAAAACCACCACCACCAACACCAACAACACCAACACCAACACCACCAACACCACCACCACCACCTTAACAACACCAACACCACCACCAACAACAACAACAACACCACCACCACCACCACCAACACCACCACCTACAAAAACACCTACAACACCACCTACAACAACACCACCAACACCAACACCAACAACACCACCACCTACACCACCAACAACAACACCACCACCTACAACACCAACAACAACAACACCACCAACAACAACACCACCACCACCAACAACACCACCACCACAACAACAACACCACCACCAACAACAACACCACCAACAACAACACCACCAACACCACCACCAACAACACCACCACCAACAACACCAACACCACCTACAACACCAACACAACACCACCAACAACAACAACACCTACAACACCACCACCAACACCACCACCACCTACAACAACACCACCACCTACAACAACACCACCACCACCACCACCTACAACACCAACACCACCACCTACAACAACACCAACACCACCACCTACAACACCAACAACAACACCAACAAAAACACCAACACCACCACCAACACCAACAACACCACCACCAACAACAACAACAACACCAACAACAACACCAACACCAACAACTACAACAACACCTACAACAACACCTACACCAACAACTACACTAACACCTACAACAACATCTACACCAACACCACCAACACCAACAACACCACCAACACACACACCACCAACACCTACACCAACAACACCACCACCACCACCAACAACAACACCAACACCACCACCACCAACACCACCACCACCCCTACAACACCAACACCACCACCTATAACAACACCTATAACAACACCTACAACAACACCACCACCAAAACCTACAACAACAATACCACCACCAACACCTACAACAACAAGACCACCAACACCTACAACAACAACAACACCACCACCGACACCACCACCACCACCAATGACAACAACACCAACACCACCAACACCACCACCACCACCTACAACAACACCACCACCAACACCACCTACAACAACACCACCAACACCACCAACAACACCAACACCTACAACAACACTACCACCAACACCACCACCAACAACACTACCAACAACACCAACACAAACACCACCAACACCACAAATACCACCACCACCACAAACACCTCCACCACCACCATCTACAACAACAACAACACCTACAACAACACCAACAACAACAACACCACCACCTACAACACCAACAACAACACCTACAAGAACAACACCACCACCAACACCTACAACAACAACACCTACAACAACACCACCACCACCACCTATAACAACACCACCACCTACAACAACAACACTACCACCACCATCTACAACAACAACACCTACAACACCATCTACAACAACAACAACACCAACAACAACAACAACAACAACAACAACACCAACAGCAACACCACCTACAACAACACCACCAACACCTACAACAACACCAACACCACCACCAACACCTACAACAAAACCACCACCTACAACATCACCAACACCACCACCAACACCACCACCACAACACCACCACCAACACCTACAACAACACCACCACCAACACCTACAACAACACAAACACCACCACCAACAACAACACCAACAACACCAACAACACCAACACCACCACCTCCACCTACAACACCACCACCTCCACCTACAACAACACCAACACTACCACCACCAACAACAACACCTACACCAACACCACCAACACCAATACCAACAACACCACCAACATCACCACCACCAACACCACCAACACCACCAACATCACTACCACCACCTACAACACCAACACCCCCACCACCACCTACAACACCACCACCAACAACAACAACAACAACACCACCACACCACCACCACCTACAACAACACCAACACCACCACCACAACCACCTACAACAACACCACCACCTCCACCACCACCACCACACCACCAACACCTACAACAATACCAACACCACAACCAACAATACCACCACCAACAACACCAACACCACCACCACCAACACCAACATCACCAACACCAACATCACCAACACCACCACCACCAACACCACCACCACCACCTTCAACACCACCACCAACACAAACACCACCTACAACACCACCACCAACACAAACACCACCAACAACACCACCACCACCACCTACAACAACACCAACACCACCACCAACAACACCAACACCTACACCAACACCACCAAGAACAACACCACCACCACCACCAACTACAACAACACCACCACCACCAACACCACCACCACCACCACCAAAACCACATACAACAACACCACCAACAACAACACCACCACCAACACCACCACCACAACAGAAATATCACCAACAACAACAACACCAACACCACCAACAACAACAACACCACCTACAACAACACCAACACCACCACCAACACCTACAACAACACCACCATCAACACCTACAAGAACACCACCACTAACACCTACAACACCACCAACACCACCACCTACAACAACACCACCACAACCACCAACACCACCACAACCACCAACACCACCAGCAACACCAACAACACCAACTCCACCACCTCCACCTACAACAACACCACCACCTCCACCTACAACAACACCAACACTACCACCACCACCAACACCACCTACAACAACACCTACACCAACACCACCAACACCACTACCACCACCACCACCTACAACACCACTACCACCAACAACACCACCAACACCTACAACAACACCAACACCAAAACCTACAAAAACACCAACACCACCACCACCTACAACAACACCAACACCACCACCACCAACACCACCACCAACATCACCAACACCACCACCAACAACAACAACAACACCAACACCAACACCAACAACACCAACACCACCACAACCACCTACAACACCACCAACACCACCAACACCAACAACACCACCAACACACCACCACGAACAACACCACCAACACCACCACCAACAACAACACCACCAACACACCACCACCAACAACACAACCATCACCACCACCACAACACAAACACCAACAACACCACCACAACAACAACACCACCAACAACAACAACACCACTACCACCTACAACAACACCAACACCACCAACACCACCACCAACACCTACAACAACACCACCAACAACACCTACAACACCACCAACACCAACACCAACACCACCTACAACAACACCAACAACAACACCTACACAAACACCTACACTAACACCTACAACAACACCTACAACAACACCTACACCAACACCACCAACACCACTAACACACACACCAACAACACCTACACCAACAACACCAACACCACCACCACCACCTACAACAACACCACCACCAGCAACACCACCACCACCCCTACAACACCAACACCACCACCAACACCACCTACAACAACACCTATAACAACACCTACAACAACACCAGCACCAAAACCTACAACAACAATACCACCACCAACACCTACAACAACAAGACCACCAACACCTACAACAACAACAACACCACCACCGACACCACCACCACCACCAATGACAACAACACCAACACCACCAACACCACCACCACCACCTACAACAACACCACCACCAACACCACCTACAACAACACCACCAACACCACCAACAACACCAACACCTACAACAACACTACCACCAACACCACCACCAACAACACTACCAACAACACCAACACAAACACCACCAACACCACAAATACCACCACCACCACAAACACCTCCACCACCACCATCTACAACAACAACAACACCTACAACAACACCAACAACAACAACACCACCACCTACAACACCAACAACAACACCTACAAGAACAACACCACCACCAACACCTACAACAACAACACCTACAACAACACCACCACCACCACCTATAACAACACCACCACCTACAACAACAACACTACCACCACCATCTACAACAACAACACCTACAACACCATCTACAACAACAACAACACCAACAACAACAACAACAACAACAACAACACCAACAGCAACACCACCTACAACAACACCACCAACACCTACAACAACACCAACACCACCACCAACACCTACAACAAAACCACCACCTACAACATCACCAACACCACCACCAACACCACCACCACAACACCACCACCAACACCTACAACAACACCACCACCAACACCTACAACAACACAAACACCACCACCAACAACAACACCAACAACACCAACAACACCAACACCACCACCTCCACCTACAACACCACCACCTCCACCTACAACAACACCAACACTACCACCACCAACAACAACACCTACACCAACACCACCAACACCAATACCAACAACACCACCAACATCACCACCACCAACACCACCAACACCACCAACATCACTACCACCACCTACAACACCAACACCCCCACCACCACCTACAACACCACCACCAACAACAACAACAACAACACCACCACACCACCACCACCTACAACAACACCAACACCACCACCACAACCACCTACAACAACACCACCACCTCCACCACCACCACCACACCACCAACACCTACAACAATACCAACACCACAACCAACAATACCACCACCAACAACACCAACACCACCACCACCAACACCAACATCACCAACACCAACATCACCAACACCACCACCACCAACACCACCACCACCACCTTCAACACCACCACCAACACAAACACCACCTACAACACCACCACCAACACAAACACCACCAACAACACCACCACCACCACCTACAACAACACCAACACCACCACCAACAACACCAACACCTACACCAACACCACCAAGAACAACACCACCACCACCACCAACTACAACAACACCACCACCACCAACACCACCACCACCACCACCAAAACCACATACAACAACACCACCAACAACAACACCACCACCAACACCACCACCACAACAGAAATATCACCAACAACAACAACACCAACACCACCAACAACAACAACACCACCTACAACAACACCAACACCACCACCAACACCTACAACAACACCACCATCAACACCTACAAGAACACCACCACTAACACCTACAACACCACCAACACCACCACCTACAACAACACCACCACAACCACCAACACCACCACAACCACCAACACCACCAGCAACACCAACAACACCAACTCCACCACCTCCACCTACAACAACACCACCACCTCCACCTACAACAACACCAACACTACCACCACCACCAACACCACCTACAACAACACCTACACCAACACCACCAACACCAATACCAACAACACCACCAACACCACCAACACCACCAACAACAACAACACCACCACCACCAACACCAACACCACTACCACCACTACCACCACCACCAACACCACTACCACCAACAAAACTACCACCACCTACAACAACACCAACAACACCACCAACACCTACAACAACACCAACACCACCAACACCTACAACAACACTACCACCACCACCTACAACAACACCAACACCACCACCAACAACACCAACACCACCACCAACAACAACAATACCAACACCACCAACATCACCAACACCACCTACAACAAACCCACCAACACCACCACCACCACTAACATCACCTACAACAACACCACCAACACCAACAACACCACCTACAACACCACCAACACCTACACCAACACCACCAACAACAACAACAACACCACCACCACCAACACCACCACCACCAACAACACCACCAACAACACCAACAACACCACCTACAACACCACCACCAACACTAACACCAACACCAACACCAACAACAACACTACCACCACCAAGAACACCAACAACACCAACACCAACACCACCTACAACAACACCTACAACAACACCACCACCAACAACAACACCACCACCAATACCACCACCACCACCACCAACACCACCAACAACACCAACACCACCACCACCACCAACACAACCAACACCACCACCAACACCACCTACAACAACAGCTATACCAACACCTACACCAACACCACCTACACCAACACCACCAACACCAACAACACCACCAACAACACCACCAACACCAACACCGCCTACAACAACACCTACAACAATACCTACAACAACACCACCAACAACAACAACACCAACACCAACAACACCAACACCACCAAAACCACTTACAACAACACCACCAACAACAACAACACCAACACCAACAACACAAACACCACCACTAACACCACCAACAACAACACCACCTACACCAACACCTACACCAACAACACCAACAACACCAACACCACCAACACCAACACCACCAACAACACCTCCACCAACACCACCAACACCTCCACCACCAACACCACCAACAACAACACCTACAACAACACTACCACCAACACCAACAACAACAACAACACCAAAACCACCACCAACAACAACACCACCACCAACACCATCACCACAACCTACAACAACACCAACACCACCAACACCAACACCACCAACAACAACAACACCAACACCACCAACAACAACACCAACAACAACACCTACACCAACACCTACAACAACACCTACACCAACAACACCACCAACACCACCAACAACAACACCACCAACAACAACACCACCAACACCAACACCACCTACAACACCAACACCACCACCAACAACAACAACACCTACAACACCAACACCACAACCACACCACCTACAACAACACCACCACCACCACCTACAACACCACCACCACCACCTACAACAACACCAACACCACCACAACACCAACACCACCACCTACAACAACACCACCACCACCACCTACAACAACACCACCAACAACAACAACAACACCACCACCACCACTTACAACAACACCACCACCACCTACAACAACAACACCACCACCAACACCTCCAACAACACCTACAACAACACCACCAACAACACCACCACCTACAACAACACCACCACCACCACCTACAACAACACCTACAACAACACCACCACCACCACCTACAACACCAACACCAACACCACCACCTACAACAACACCACCACCAACACCACCACCAACACCACCACCAACACCACCAACACCACCACCAACACCAGCAACACCAACACGACCAACAACACCACCACCAACAACAACAACAACACCTACAACAACACTACCACCAACACCACCACCAACACCACCAACAACAACACTACCAACAACACCAACACAAACACCACCAACACCACAAACACCACCACCAACACCTCCACCACCACCTACAACAACAACACCACCTACAACACCAACAACACCACCAACATCTACAAGAACAACACCACCACCAACACCTACAACAACAACACCACCACCTATAACACCACCACCTACAACAACAACAACACCACCTACAACAACAACACCACCACCACCACCTACAACAACAACACCACCACCACCATCTACAACAACAACACCACCACCACCAACACCAACACCACCAACAACAACACCACCAACAACAACAACAACACCAACAACAACAACACCAACACCAACACCACCTACAACAACACCACCAACACCTACAACAACACCACCACCAACACCTACAACAACACCACCACCTACAACATCACCAACACCACCACCAACACCACCACCACCAACACCACCACCACAACACCAACACCTACAACAACACCACCACCAACACCTACAACAACACCAACACCACCACCTACAACAACACCAACAACACTAACAACACCAACACCACCACCTCCACCTACAACAACACCACCACCTCCACCTACAACAACACTACCACCACTACCAACACCACCTACAAAACACCTATAACAACACCTACACCAACACAACCAACACCAATACCAACAACACCACCAACACCACCACCAACAACAACACCTCCACCACCAACACCTCCACCACCAACACCACCACCACCACCTACAACAACAACACCACAACCACCACCTCCACCTACAACAACACCACCACCTACAACAACACCAACACTACCACCACCACCAACACCACCTACAACAACACCTACACAACACCACCAACACCAATACCAACAACACCACCAACACCACCACCACCAACACCACCAACAACAACAACACCACCAACACCACTACCACCACCTACACCACCACCACCACCAACACCACTACCACCAACAACACCACCACCACCTACAAAAACACCAACACCACCAACACCTACAACAACACTACCACCACCACCTACAACAACACCAACACCACCACCACAACCACCTACAACACCAACAACACCAACACCACCAACAACAACACCAACACCACCACCAACATCACCAACACCACCACCAACATCACCTACAACAACAACACCAACACCACCACCACCAACAACACCACCTACAACACCACCAACACCTACACCAACACCACCACCACCAACAACAACACCACCACCACCAACACCACCAACAACAACAACACCACCAACAACAACAACACCAACAACACCAACAACACCACCTACAACACCACCACCACTACCAACACTAACACCAACACCAACAACAACAACACTACCACCACCAACAACACCAACACCAACAACAACACCAACACCAACACCACCTACAACAACACCTACAACAACACCACCACCACCAACTACACCACCACCAATACCACCACCACCAACACCACCAACAACACCAACACCACCACCAACACCACCAACACCACCACCAACACCACCTACAACAACACCTATACCAACACCACCTACAACATCACCTATACCAACACCTACACAAACACCACCTACACCAACACCACCAACACCAACAACACCACCAACAACACCACCAACAACAAAACCACCAACACCACCACCACCTACAACAACACCTACAACAATACCTACAACACCACCACCAACAACAACAACACCAACACCAACAACACCAACAACACCAACACCACCAAAACCACTTACAACACCACCAACAACAACAACACCAACACCAACAACACAAACACCACCACTAACACCACCACCAACAACACCACTCTATCACAACCCTCTCTTCAGCGTGGACATTACTCTTTCATTTTTCCACTTTGGTTCGATCATGATTCTTGTCATGCTTCATTCTCATCCCTTACCGGCCTTCAGTGTTCCTGATCGGCTTTCATTTGCTTTTCTACGTTTTGCCTTAAAAACCCCAATATCTATGTAAGAAGGAAGAATATATAGTAATTTATATATACAGAATATAATCTGTAGTCAAAGCAGATATTTGTAAAACAGAAAATCCAATAGCTAGGCAATAAAATAGAACAAATATTGCATAACGAGTTAGAAATAGTGTTTTTTATCCACTACAGGTACAAACAAAACGTCTTATTGAAACACAGCATGCCATCATAAATCTTGTGCATGTCTATCCATCCTCTGTTAGTCCTTTAAATAAATCATGACAATATGCAATGAAGCAATTTACAGGCAGATATGATATGCTGTCCCACAGCTGTGATGTAACCTTCAGTGAACTTCAACACAAAACCCGATAAAACACGTTTTAAAGTGAACGCAGGACAGCTGCCTTCCTCTCAGATAAGCTGTTGCAGAGCAGGCTCATGTGCGGACTCTCGATTTTTCCTCTTTGACCCTTCCGTTGATTAAAGAGACTCCAGACTAATTAACTGTCAGTTGAAATGAATAGACACACGATAACTGTTTAACAGATTATATTCAGCTGGCAGCAATGGCTTGCTATTTACTTGACGAACCTAACCCTACAAAATGAGAAAATGAGACTGTCAATATTAATAACGTTGGACTCTAATTTGGATCCGTCATCGGTACCCAAAAACCTGTCCTTCCCTCATTAATAATACAATTACAGCAGCATCACAACATAGGAAGGACGTACATTCAGTCCACGTTAACTTAGCTGTTGTTGTCAACTTCTTCAGCAGCTACTTTGTTCTGCGTTGCCAACAAATGCGTAGGGTATGTGTAAGTTTTGTCCGAGTTGTTAATAGAATTCACTCTAATTTCCACGACTTTAATTACCTGTCAGAGCTACTCTCAGGCAGGTGAAGGCTTCGCTCTGTGGCAGAAGAAGGGATGCTGAGTGTCAGTATTAGAACAAAAAGATGCAGAAGTCTGTGATTAATAAAAGCAACTATCTTTTGTTGTGTGTTGTTTCTATATATGGCACATATATAGTTTTGATCTATTTTAAAGGTGTTAGTTGTTCTGCATAATAAACGTGAAGCGCAGTAAGCCATCTGGCTCCCTCCTGATACCATTGCTTTGAAACCAATCGGTAGCTGTCACACCGTTTGTAGAGAGGAGCCAAGAATCTACTGTAATTAGTTTGCTCAGTTGCTTAAAATAAATGTTCTTATATTCCATTTTGTTTTAGTTAAAGCTTACTGTTGAACTTTATTTTGACTTTGTGGTGAGTGGATATGAAAAGAAATACAGTATGGGGTTAGGGGTTGGGATTAGAAACAATAAAGGCTCCAGTATACTCGTGCGTCCTGTCAGCCGCACGGAAACTGTGCGCACTGTCCGCAGAGGGTTCAGACTTCATACTCAAGCGTCCACCTGGAGCAGCTGCAGAGCAGCTCCACTGACAAGGGGCGTTTATTTTCGGGACAGATTGAAGCCACCGATTGGTCATTTACTGACACGCCTATTGGAATGATTGACAGGTCGCAAAAAAAAGAGAGCTGGCAGCCCCAGCTACAGTGGTGTTCTATGTTAATATGTTGTTAATAAAAAGATTTATTAATGAAAAGATCTAAAGAATAAAAAACAGACCCATGTATGTGCAAGTATACTGGAGGCTTAAGAATTCTGTCTCCTTCGGCAACAGAATTTGTGCACAGTCCATCACTTTGCCAGGTCCCCTGCATGAACCCTACCCCCCACCCAGGTCTCCATCTATGCCCTCAGTCCATCGAGGGTTTTGAGTAGGGAGAGTATTATGTGGGCGATACGCCCATGGTTCCTGTCAGGATCCGGGTTTATGCTTGGCAGTCGGGGCTAAATACAGGGTCAAAGGATGCCGTTAGGCTCAGGGAATGGTTTAGAGACAGAGGTCAGAGGGTTCAGTTTAGAGAGAGGGATCCCCTGTTAAGTTTAGCATCAGTGGTCAGGTATAGGGTTAGGGTTAAAGATTTTACCCACCAATTTGACCATCTTGAGCCTGCGTGTGGATATTTATTAATAAACCATCTTTGCTTTATTAATACCTAGGTAAATAAGTACATCTTTCTGCTCTGTAGGTTTCAATACATTATAACTTAGGTGTAATAATCATTGCCATTTCATATGCATTTAATTGTTCAACATTTGAACTGCACGCTTTTTTCCTTGACAGCTCTCAAACCAGATTCCAATTTTCGAGAGCTGAAACACATTAGAAGCTTACAGCTTTCAATTTTTGTGCAAATCTCCAGAGCTTACCTGCATTATCCTGCTCTACAGAAGTCTTTAGGGACATTTAAGTGCTACACCTCAGTGTGTCCCGAATACAATTCTTTTCACAAAATCCATTAGAGGCCAAAATTCTCCTCGTCTCCTTTTCCTCAGCTGTCTGCTCTTTGGCTGCTGTGCCTTGTTTGTGTCAAAATTAGAAAGATTCAATTTGAAAATGCATTTTACTGCTTTTGTAACCACCACCAGACAACTTGTGTTGGTCACAGAAGCGATTAACTTCTATGACACAGACCATTCTTGACATTACATTTTTTTTCCGTCTTGCTACACATTATTCACTGTATTTTTTGTTCTGGTTTCTTATGTTCAGATTTGCTTTACATAATAAAATATTACTATTTGAAACAATGTATCTAAAGAGTGGGTTACAGTGAAATTGTAATCTCATTAAATGTATCTTGATGTGTTTTTCCACCTCTGAAGCAACAATGGACATTAACTTATTTTTGAGAAGTTCACACATTTTAAATTGGGTAATATTCAGGGCTTAATATAAATGGACTGAAAAGGCTCCTTCTTTTTGCAGCTGTTCCTTTTTCAGGGGTTGCCAAGGCGAGTCATACTCCTCCATCTCTCTGTCCTCACTCCAACCATCTCCATGTCCTCTCTAACTGCATTCACATATCTCCTCTTCATCTTTTTCCTGGCAGCTGCATTTCTAACATCCTTCTACCAATATACCCATTGTCCCTCCTCTGGACATGTCCAGACCATCTGAGTCTGGCCTCTAGAACTTTACTCCCAGTTGTTCAACCTGTGCTGTACTTTTGATGACCTCATTACTTGTCTTGTCTCTCCCAAGAAGAACCTCAACATCTTGACTGAAAATACATTGCTTACCCGAAAATAAATAAATGGCTACAACAAAGTGCCTCAAAAAAATCCACATATACTTTGTAATTAAAAAGCTTCACAGTAATAAATCTGATTATAACAGTGCTGAATATTGTGATAACAATTTGGGCAGCACGGTGGCACAGTTGGTAGAGCTGATGCATCCGTGTTCCGTCAGTGAGATCTGAACTTGGCAAAAGGGCCTTCTCCTATTCCGCTCCTGCTTCCTGGAATATCCTACAAAAAGACCTGAAGCTCTCGACCCTGACTTCTCTAAATGGTTTTAA
>JARVGV010000350.1:9988565-10000854 GCA_031762435.1 Hypsolebias longignatus | reverse complement strand
AAAAACGAAGTCCAGATGACATGATTCAACCTTTTTTGCTGCATAAAAAAGGCAACGTAAGGTGTGATGACGTCACTGGGGGGCGGAGCCATAAGTCCAAAACACCGTTAAGTCGATGGCGCCGTAAGTCGATGGTGCCGTAAGTCGGGGACCACTTGTATACACTTTAAGTTGTTTACATTCTACTTAAATCATGTTTACCTCATCTCATCCAGCTTCCACAGTCTGCATTGGACATCATTCAGTCAGATTTATTCCATCTCAAACAGGTGCTAAACGCTGCCAAAACCAAATGATGTTTTCCAGTAGAAATTTGGTGCCAGCAACTCCTCCCATCTTGTCCATGCGTGGTGTTCCTATAGAGTTTTTAGATTCTTATAAATACTTGGGAATCTTGGTCAATGCACGTCTCTCTTTTAAATCTCATGTTAAAAACTTGATAAAGAAACTGGAATTAAAACTGCGTTTCTTTTTCAGAAATGGATCTTGCTCAACTCTAAATGCCAGAAAACATCTTGTAACATCTACCTTCCTACAGGTCATTGACTATGATGACATTATTTACATGAATGCTCCTGCCAGCTGCTTGAAGATGTTGGATGCTGTCTACCATGGTGCGCTAAGATTCATAACTGGTTGTAGCTGTTCCCATCACTGCTCCCTGTACCCCTTGGCCAGTTGGTCATTGTTATCTACAGGTCTCACACTGGCTCATTTTCATCTATAAATCCCTCTTGGTCTGCTAACTTCTTATCTCCTCCCACATGTCATGTCATCAGTGCAGTTACAACATGCGCTCTCGGGCTTTCATCTGCAGCGTTCCCTCGGTGCAGACTGAACTTCTCTGCTCCTGCATCCTGGAACACCTTGCAACAAGAACTGAAGCTGTCCACTTTGATTTATTTAAGGGGTTTCAAACATTTGATCATGTCAATAGAAAAATCAAAGCAAACATGTTCATGTTTTTAGTATTTCACCCAGTTTTATACACTACTTTTATTTTAACTGCATTTTTACTGTAGTTTATTGTTGTCATTGTTGTCTTACTTTATATGTTCTGTCTGGAACAGGTCTCTCTTCTAAACGAGTCCTCGTGCCTCAATGAAGCTAACTTGTATTAATAAAGGTTGAATTAAAAAAAAAGTTGTTTACATGCTTTACATTATACTTGGTCTATATAGCACCTTTTTTGTTAGAAAAACTTGTTTTAGCTCATGTTAAAATGTTCCTCCTCTTATTAGCATGATTAGCGTGTTCAGATGACAAAAAATTGATTATACAATCACGTAAAAGATGTTTGTTCACTATTTTTAGATTGATTAAATTAGTTTGAATTTGATGACAGAAAAGGGGTGAACTATAGACAAGACAGCTAAAAGAAGAATTTGATGTGAAAGATTTAAAACTCCCAACTTTTAATTGTTTTTTAAATTATTGTATTTTTGCATTATTGCTTTAACAGTAACATGTTTGGATAAAAGTAAACGGCAGATTTGAGTAAGGCTGAGATGAGGTTTAATTTTAAGAGTGAACATGCATTGCAGCATGCAAGAAGTGGAGCTAAAGCCTTTACAGTCCCTTACCTGTTACTGCAGCTAGTGGACAATGGGTAATTACCTAGAAACAGAGATGACACTTGCAAGACACCAAAGCCCCTTATTCACACTGGTAATTAGATGTTAAGGCCCACTGAGCGGTAATGAGGCATCAGACACAGGCAAGAAGAGAGGTTGCATATAAAGGAAGAATCACCAAAAAAAACTTAAGGAAAAAAAGAAGAAAAGGTAGCGGAGATTTTTAAAGCTATAAAAGGAAATAAAATTGTTGCAGACAGATCACTGGAAAATGTAAATCAGGTGGGGAGTGGAGATAAAACAAGGATATGGACAGCATGAACAGAAACAGAAAGCAGAAGAGTGGAAAAGGTGCAGAGGATGTTTTGTAGCGGGCTGCAGGAGGAAGCTCCAGCATCTCCATTTCAAAGTCACTTTG
Organism: Hypsolebias longignatus; assembly: GCA_031762435.1. Taxonomy (NCBI): domain Eukaryota; kingdom Metazoa; phylum Chordata; class Actinopteri; order Cyprinodontiformes; family Rivulidae; genus Hypsolebias; species Hypsolebias longignatus. The sequence continues at coordinate 9,998,862 of JARVGV010000350.1, read as the reverse complement.
CGGCTGACAGCTTAGCTGGAGGTCTCTCACCCACTTGGCTGTCAGAGAACAACGAGCTCCCATTGTAAAAGTGATATCTGATCTCAGCAAGATCATTTGTGCAGATTAAGGGCAAACTTGAGTAACATGAAAGATCAAACCCTGACAGGTGCTGCAGGGCACCAACAGAAAAAGGTATTATCTTGCAACGCAGGCGTCAGGACTCAGAGCTTCTTTGTATGTTAAAGGAGACAGAGGTCTGAAAACAACTATGATAAACAGCCACGAATAATGCACATCATCAAACGTTATCTTTGGGACTGGATAAAAAATGGATATGCAGATGTTAATAATCATTATGTTATAAATTCAAAACCTCACCAAGTGCGATATGTCACATTAACATTTCCAAATAATTAAATACGTCAAGAAAAAGGTTTAGAATTTGCATATCGTTTGCAGAAAATGAAAATATATAAGAACAGTTACATTTATAAATGAATATTGAAATGAATATTGGTGGAAAATATACTGAAGTGTTGCCATTAACTGGGACCCTATGTACATAATTTCGTTATTATTTTCTTTTCCACCGGTTCTGCTTCTTATACAACTTTTCCTGTTTTAATTATCTTCTGTCTCATTAAAGTTTCCGTTCACGACCAAAATTACGTTAAAATATTCTTCTTTATTTAAACCTTAATAAGTCCCTTAAATGGTTGAAAGGTCCACTTTGGGGATCTTACATTTAAACTGAAAATAAATATATTTCACAGAGATAAAAACTCATAGCTTAGAGATAAATGGAACGTTTTGACTTTTCTGGTTTGTCAGCGGCCAGACAAGTTATTTAAATCAAACGCTTGAAGCCACACTTCATCTCAACATCCTCTGACCAACAAAGCATTCATGTGGAATTTGGGGTCCAGACACAAAACTGCTGTAGTTGTATTTATTTGTAATAATTTCCTTTCATGTGTTTGTGCAGCAAAATGCCACACGATCCACAGCTCCCAGACATGGTGATAACTCCTAACCTAAACCACCCACATTCATTACACACACCTCCTTACTGCATGACCCTGTTGACCCGTCTCTAACCCTGGCTGCTGATGGCTCTCATTAGGTCCACAGCTACAACCTTATTTTTTCTATATCTACTTTTTATCATTTCTCTTGCAAACTATCTCCCCTCAGAGGACAACAAGATGCCTCCTCCTCCTTTAATAAGCACTTTACTCATCTTACATTTAACATGTGCCACAGAATCCCCCCACTAACCTTTGATAATTTTCTTCATCCATTTTTGTTCATTGCCCTCTCATTTTCTGTCTCTCTTTAACTTTGATTAATTACCAAGTCTGACTCAGCGGTACTGCAGGATCTTCGTATGATTAGTCTCTAAAGTGGAGTCATAAATGCCAAATACAGGAGAGGACAAGCTCAGAGATAGATGTGGAAGAATAAAAGAATAAGTTAACCAAGAAGCCGGTCCTACTTTCAACAGTTATCTTCAGTGGTACTGGATTGCACTTTACAGCAAATTAAATCTGTAACCACACAGCTGCACAGTCGCAGTGGGCACTTATGACACGCCACTTTCATGACGAGTTTAAAAGTTAAAAACGTTTAATGGTAATCAGCAAGACAAAGATTAAAAACACTTAAATGGTGATGCAATATATAGTTTCTCTTTACGTGTCATATCAAGCATCAACGTGTGGCATGGAGCCTGCACAGCTGCAGAAAGGAACGTTCTACGGAGAAGACTGCACAGAAGACTGTTGGAGTCAGCTTCCCCACCATCACAGACACCTACACCTCCAGATAAAGGAAGAGGGCCACCTGCATCATGAAGGACCACACTCACTCAGCACACACACCTTTTTCCCTGCTCCCCTCGAGCAGAAGTTTGTGGAGCATTAAGAGTAGAACCACTAGACAGAGGGACAGCTTCTGAAGCTGCTAGACTCATGAATCCCTCATCAGGAGAATCACTGAGAAGAAAATAAAATAAAAATCACTGTAATGCCACTTTGATTGTTGAAATGTGCTGCTGATTAACATGCTGCTGATGTCATGCTGCTGATTTATTTCACACTGTTGTGTTCATTCGTACTCATCTGCTCATACAGACTCATGTTCGTGCTGCTGTTGTTCGGCATATTGTTTTTGCACTACTAAGTGTTTTGCGCATTTCTTAATTTATTTCTTAGATCCTTAGAGCTGTTTCTTAACAGTTTATATTTTTGCTATTGTTGGATGTAACTGGGACCTTGTGTATACAATTTTGTTCAACCTCATGCACCACATGTGATGTGAATGACAATAAAAAACCTTGAAGTTGAACTTGAATCATCATTTTTAAAGTACATTTCTGGCTTGAAGATCCAGCTTCAGTAATAGACTTACTGACAGAGCAGCAGACTTTGGACCCATCACCTCTTTACTGCTTGCGTTCTGCTCTCTGCAAGATCAAAGGAATTTTAAGTCTCCTGAATATCTTTAAGCCTTCACCACAAGTTCCTTTCTGACATTTTGATCTAATAAATGCAACAGTATCCGTGAGACAGCATAAACCTTTTCCCGTGTATGTGTCTTAAAAGCCCTTGTATAGGATTTAGGCTGAACTTTTGTGTATTATCACAACTATATTTGGGAAAAATTGAAATTTCACTGTTAAAAATAACATTGCAAATTCTGACTGCATGCTTTATTGTATTTTTTTCAAATCAGTATACACTGCCTGGTCCCCAAAAAAGTTGCCACCTGGATTTAACTAAGTAAATACGAGCCTCCTATTGGATAATTACTGCATGGGAGATTATCTTTCGGCTGCAGCAAGTTATTTAACCCCAACTGGTGCAATGAGCTGCTTCTCATTTCTTAAACAACCATGTTGAAAGTCACATTGCGTGGTCGTGGAAAAGATGTTAGTCTCTTTGAGAAGGGTCAAATCATTGGAATGCATCAAGCAGAGAAAACATCTGGAGATTACAGAAACTACTAAAATTGGTTTAAGAACTGTCCAATGCATTATTAACAACTGGAAGGACAGTGGGGACCCATCGTCTTCGGGGAAAAAAATGTGGCCGGAAAAAAAAATCTTGAATGGTCATTACTGGTGATCACTTAAACGTTTGGTGGAATCAAATAGAAGAAAAACAACAGCAGCACATAGGGCTACATTTAAAAGTGAAAGTAAGCACATTTCCACATGAAGGGAACTCAAGGAATTGGGACTGAACAGCTGTGTAGCCTTAAGAAAACCACTAATCAGCGAGGATAAGCTAAAAAAAAAAAAAGGCTTCAGTTTGCTATGGAGCATAAAGATTGGACTCTGGAGCAATGGAAGAAGATCATATGGTCTGATAAATCCAGATTTAAGAATCTGGTGGAATCCTGGCAAAAAAAACAATGCTGACATGTTCCTGTTTTTGATTTTCTACATCGCCTTATAATCTGTCTGTTTTGCTATTTTGACATCTTTGTTTTAACCTGTTAAAAAAAAACATCTGTATTTCTCTCTTTTGTTTGTCTATTGTTGATTGTCCAAGGAAAATCTATAGTTGCTGTTGTCATTATTCTTTGTTTGTATCCAGGTCTCTCTTGTAAATGAGTCCTCGAGGCTCAGTGGGATTAACCTGCCTAAATAAAGGTTGAATGAATGAATGGATTTACTCTGTTCCAGAATGATGGACACATCAGGGCAAGAAGAGAGGCAGGTAAGTGATGCACCCATCATGCCTATAGTGCCTAGTCATCAATGCAAGATATTGGTGAAAAATGAATCCAGCACTGGATGGAAATAGATCTTGTGACACTACAGAAGCTTGTTGAAATAATGCCACAGTGAATGCATGCTATAATTAAAGCTAAATGTGGTCCCAAAAAAATTAGTGTGACCTCTTATTTGGCCAGGCAGTGTATTTTAATGATGAGTGTTTGAAAAACGCCAATATCCTTAAGAAATCATCTTGCAAAGCTTTAAGGCGCTACCTGTATCTGATACTTTGCAACATCATACATGAACTCGAACTATGTCGAGCACCAGACACAATAAAAACACAAATCTTTAAAATCTAGAAGTTATACCATCCTGCACATTCTGTAAACACTCCTTAATTATAAGGCATTTGGAGACAGCGTTTTTTGCAGGACAGCCCCATACACCACATGTGTACCCACAAAAAAATAAATAAATAAATAAATAAAAAATAAAAAAAGCTTTGACCTTGTGAGAACATGAGGATTACATCTGTAGGATGCAAATAACGCTCAATAAGCTTGTTCTCATATCAGCTCTGCTGTTATTGCACTGTTGTCATTCACAGTGACCAGTTAATGTGATCCACTATCAGTGGCCATGTCCGAGAGGCAAATCCCTGCACATTTTCTTTTGTGTAATTATAGAAGTTCTAATTCAGACACAAAGGGCCCATGTACAAAATGTCCACTCCTACATAATGTTCACACTGTAATGAGGATTAGGCAACACCACTGTGAACCCACAAACCATTAAGAAGCCACAGAGCTGATTCAAGGCTATTATGCTGTTATTTCTGTGCTGGTCTATGCACTGTGACCAGGAGTACACAGGTATTCTGTTCATAGTTGAGTTTTTTTAATCTGCTTTAATCAGTAAACCACAATACAGATAATAATACTGGATGCATTTGTTCCAACATACAAATAAGGATTTGGAAAACAAACATGGATGTGTTTGGAATTTAATTACTCGTCTAATGTAACATTTTTCAAGAAAACTTCACTTATCAAATGATCTTCACCGTAATAGTTTCAGAGGATTAAGGACCCCCAAAAGGCAGAAGTTGTTTACTTTGTGTGCAATAACAATGTTAAAACAAGAACAGATGCTAATTTCTTGAAACAATTTTCAAGGGATTTACCATTCATTTGTGCTTTTACTAAGCAGTTACATTACAGCTGGTTGTAAAGTAGGAAACAAGTTGATGTGAAGTTGTCACATCGCATTAACGACTACGTAATTGTTATAAATGCGGCAATGAATTTTAGTTCAAAACCAAACTAAAGAGAAAAGAAGAGGTGTTTAAACAGATTCATTTTATAGGAGGCAGTCGAGCAAAACAAATCGGTAACATAAAAAAATTAAACAAGACAGGCAACTTGGCCAGTTGTGGTTTTACAATAAGGCATACTGGATCAATAGAAATGTAATCAGGGATGTTCTCTGGTCTCATTTTCTTTCATCAATTTGTAGAACATAAAAAAAAAAGAAAAAAAGAAAAGAAAAAGTCGAACTTGGAAACGTGATTCAAAGATTTGTATGTTGGATAAAAACAGACGGCCCAGGATAGGCTGGGCTTTTCTTAAGAGCGCGAGTTTAGTGTGGGATCAACGTGAAGCGGAATGGTTCTCATGGGCGACAGAACAGCAAGACTGTACAAGCAGAGAGGAGATATGAAATAAAGAACTTCTGAATTGACTTTCTAAACATACAATTTAATTTACAGGATCCCAAAAATGATGACCAACACCTGAGTTCATAAATATCAGCCAGGAAAACACATTATCGTTTGAATCCATTATTCGTGTTAATTTTCTTTTTCAAACTTAGAGCCATATTGTCAATTTCCATTCTGCTAAGCACACCTGTGATTCCTGGCAGCTCCGGATCCCAAACCCCTCACTTGGATGGAGCATCAGCTGCATCCCAGGACTCACAGACACCTCCAGAACCTCACACAATTATGCAAAGTTGCACAATTCAACGCCAGCTCTGTTTCCCAGAATACCAGATGTGCCACTCAAACATAATTACTCCCCGTCGTTGTTGCCTTTCTGCAGTCCAACACTTAACCTTGAGCGTTTTCTGATCAATGGCCCGTTATTGGTCCCAAACCACCTCTTCAACTGCTTGTCAAACATAAAACGCATTGACGAACTCAGCCGAAAACCCTTCAGGCAGATCTGCAGGTAGATAAATAAAATGTAATGTCCGCCCACTGCCCATCTGGAAGGTGAAGCTAGAGTAACGGAATTATGGGTGGGAAGTTTTCAGCTAAAACCAGTCATTAGGGTGCCTGAATTATTGGTGAGGCTTAATAGACCTTTACGAGCTGAAAGTAAAAGCTTGGCGATGGCGGCTTGCCAATGCAAACTGCTGTATTGACAAATTCAGTCAGATTCTATTTTCTTGTTCCTACCTGAGGTTTCATTGCAGTTGGATGGAATGGGTGAATGTGTGAAGGGTGCAAAGACAAAGAGTGAGGTAAACAGTGTTTAAAGAAATTCTATATTTCTGTTGTATTTAGCACATTTTGGGGTAATGTTTACATATGAAATATGATTATTGTTCCTAAAAATGTGCGACCTGCAAAGGCTCTCAACTGCCACTCACTCTAAACCTCAAATATTATAATAGTTCCAGATGCTATAATAAAAGCTAATCTGGGTACATGTGCTGTGCGAAAGACTTTCATCCTGATTGGTGCAGAAGTTGCGTTCAGTATAAAGAATTGTAAACTTTCAGACTTTAAATGAAGGTCAACATAAGTTGCATTTTAAATTATGGTTGTCGTTTGTAATACGTTTAAAATGTTTGTCAGCTAAAGGAACTAATCAAAATTAGCCTAAATAAAATCTAATAATGTATTTTTTTGCTAGAAAAATAAAAAGGCATTTATGATTGAAACAGATGATTGTTTTTAATGATCATTTTGCTTCACTGACCTGGTAAGGAGCAGCAAACTGGTGTCAAAAATGTGACTTTGGGTCTGGTTATGCCCTTTGTAGCTGATGCAACTTGATAAATAATTTCCTAGCTTGCAGTGATAATAAATGACTTGATAACTTCTCACCACCAAAACCCAAAGCAAACTATTTATCAAATAGTCAAACTTTGTCTAAATTTGTGTGTGTATAATAACCAAAATAATTCCTGCTCAAAGAGTCAATTTTGCCTCAGATAAAAGTGAATAAATGTTTAATCAAGCTGATTATAACTTATGTTGTTTGATTGTCTATTATTATTGTTGATTCTTAGTTTGATTATTTGTTTGAATAATTATCTTGTAATAAAACTTCAAACACAACTTTGGTATCTTCATTTGGATGAATATTCACTTTGTTATGGTATATAATTCTCTGTAATGAACAGATTCTACTTCAGTTATTGAGCTCTGATAATTAAAGTGTGAGTAAAGTAAGTTTATGTTGGTTATTAAACTTTAATTTTTTAAAATAAGAAAGTATACATAAGTAAAAAAGTAGTGAAGTTGAGGAGCAAGTGTCACCTTTCTTCCTCCACCACTTCATAAATGCTACACGGTTTTAAACAGAGTGGGGTCAAAAAGCGAGTAAAACTATAAAAACTCACGAAAAGCTGTGTAGAACTCATGCAGGCTGAGGTGTCCATCGTTGTTGTAGTCATCGTAACGAAGCAGATCTTGCATGGTGCACGCCAAAAGGTTGTCGTCCAAATGCTCCTTGACAGAGATCTAAGAAAAAAGGACAAATAAAATAAGCTATCCTATAAATTATATACTATCATTAATAATGAAGGTCACTAAGCTAAAGTTAAACAATGTGGGAAAACTGTTTTAAAAAATTGCATTAAAAGAAGTTTCAACTTAATAGAATGATATATAAATTCATCAGAACAGTTTCAAAGATGCTGAAATATTAGTGCCAATCAGAAGCCCTTAAATAGTTTACCATCATAAAGGATTTCATCAAAAATCAGCAAATGAAATTCTATACAAGTCTGATATCTATTGGAAATAAGTTATCTATAGCTTAACAGAAATAAATAATATTGGAAGAATTATCTCTTTACCCATAATGCACAAGCTTGTTTTACGAGGATCCATTTTTAAAAAAATAAATATCAATGAATTCAGGAAAAAGACAATAAAAACATTTGCCAATTGGCTGAATACTACAGAACCCTCCATGATCATGTAATTAGGCCACTGACTGAAAGTACTTTTGAATCCAGCAATGAATAAAATAAAATTAAAAGATCTCCAAAGGATGCAAGCCAGCACACAGATTTCATAGAAAAAGCTTTTTGCACGTGGAATGAACAAAATTCCCCCAAAGAACTGAAAGCTTCTTATAAAGTTTGAAACCATCATTACGGACTGCAGGAGGCTCAGAAACCACCTCTTCTTGATGTTTTAAAACTTGAAATTACGATTGACATTGACACAACTTAAACAGCATATTGAATATCTTTCTTTTTTAAACTTCTGAAATCAGGTCAGTTCAACTCTTCAGTACTCCAAGTAACAGTATTTTTAGGTTTTGCATGTCAGAGTTTCATATCAGCAGTGTAAAATGTGTTTATAGGTTCAAATGCCAACACGATCATTACAAGGCAATTTACTTTTTTATGTTTCCTTCCTCTGGCTGGTAAAGTCTAGAAGTATAAACCTATAAACCTTTAAGTTAATCTTCTGCAACTGATTTTGTATGGAGCTGCACATGTGACATGGCAGATTAAAGGATGTGACAAACTTTTTCATCTCGTGTTGTTGCCTGAAGCCGAGCGCTGCCATATGTTCCCTGTCACGGACTCTTCTGCCCTTAGGCATTTGAATAAAACATATTCAAACCGCAAGTACAGGACTTAACCATTCTGCATTAGCTGCGACAAAAGACGGATCCCAAAATGGAGACGGACTGGATGGATGACTGGAATCTCTCTTTGATCCTTAAAAGCATCATCTATGCAAAACAGAATTTGTGAATTTCTGCACAGTAAGAATGACTTATCAAGAGATTTCTCAGTAACATGCCAGCTTTACTGAATCTTTTACTACAGCTTCGCCATAAAAGGCAAATGTCGCTCAATCGTTTTTCTTAGCGGAAAGAGAACAAAACTTGTTGGAAGCGCAATAAGCTAACAAAAGCTCACTGCTTTGTCAGTTATTGTGGAGCGTTTGAAAGCATTTATAAATGTTTGCCTTCTAATACGCTTACTTACTACAAGAATAGAAAGCTTAAAGCTGATTCTAAGTTTTGAACAATAAGAAGCTGGGGATTTTTAATTATTATTATTTTTGTTGACATCGTCAGTAACTCTATAATAAGAGTCAGGCTCTGGCAGTGTGGACGTCTTTGAGATCCATTTTTTGATAGAAGAGTAATTGCTGCACATGTCTGATGCCAAAATGCCAGACAATATTCAAAGTACTCCAACGTCATGGAAGCGTCGACTCAGTCTTCTTTCACAGATGTTCTGCTTCTAAGATTAGTTGGAGAAAAACTCAGATGTTTTCCATCATTTGAAAAGATGACTAAATGTTGCAGCTAGATGGCACGTTGCAATTTTAAAGCAGAATTCTCAATATTTATTTTAAAGCAGAGAACATAAACAAGACAGGGATACATTACATGGTGACTGGATCTTGGTGATCTATCTAGAAAGTTCCTGCAGAAACTTTAAAGAGGACTGCCATATTGTGGCCATTTAAACATTTGATTTGACAGTGTGTTGGGGTCACTCTCAGCTACCAACGTGCCAAATTTCAGCCAATTAATAAATAATACACACGCACAAAAACAATAAAATAAATCAATGAGTTGTGGTTATTTTTTAATGACTGAGTTATAGTTAATTTTGAGATTTCTGAGGAGGCTGTGGCAGCCATCTTGGTAACACTGCAATAAGGTACCCAACATTTGATTAACTACTAGGGAACACTTCAGGAACGAATCAGGAGCTACTGGGTATTTAACCAGTACTTACTGGGGAACACATAGCCAAGCCTTATTAGGGGACTACTGGTTTGTTACCACAGAAACAGAGGAATTCTACATTTGGGTTCTGAATAAAACCTGCACGTGAGTTCACAGCTCGCAATTGTCAAAAACCTGTTTCCTAGTGATTTTTGATTTTATTGGATTCTTACCACTAGTTATCAATTTCATAACCTTTTGTCTGACTATCACTTACTGAGTACCAAATAATTTTCTTGCTATTATTTTGTTCACTGATGTAGTGAAGCATCATAAAGTACTTACTGAGACTGAACTAATCATTACTTAATCACCTGCATCATGGAGGACCCCATTCATCCAGCACACACACTTTTTGCCCCGCTCCCCTCAGGAAGGAGGTTAAGGAACATGAAGTGTAGAACCACCAGACTGAGGAACAGCTTCTACTCTGAGGCTGTTAGACTCATGAATCTCTAATCAGAAGAATCACTGCGAAAAAGATCAATCGCATCATGTTGCTGCTGATCTGTTTCATGTTGCTGCTGATCTATTTCATGTTGCTGTGTTCATTCATGCTCATCTGCTCACACAGACTCATGTTCGTGCTGCT
>JARVGV010000350.1:9859666-9870523 GCA_031762435.1 Hypsolebias longignatus | reverse complement strand
ATTATTATTATTATTATTATTATTATTATTATTATTATTATTATTATTTAAATGAGTGTTTTCCAAGTCTTAAAACAGCAGTATCTGCCCCAGATTACAGAAATGGTCTTTTTCAACGGCCTGTTTATCTTCTGAGCTGTGTTATCACACATTTTTTCCAGTGTGGTATTATAATAAAAGACTCACTACTGCAGACTATCTGCTAACTGCAAGCCTCATGAATGTAAACATCACTTTAAAGAGCAATGGGCATTATTCAGGTTGCCTACTGGCTTGGGGCTAATGGGTCCACGTAGATGAGAGCTCAGCCTTGTGAAATTAAACACCAAATGAGATCTGTCAGTCATCGTCGTAATGTGCTGCGCAGGCCTGCAGGTGCTGGCCCACCCGCAGATACACACACACATGGACACACACAGAGAGCTGGTTGTATGGACCATGTTGAAATTCATCAGAAGGAAGAAAACCTTTGAGGAAACTATAACTTGACCAGAATATTAAAACGTTTTAAGAGAAGCAGCCTCTTTTAAAGCAGTACGACACTCAGCAGGGTTCCCGTTCACTGTAAAACTCACAATCTACACAATGTACCAAAAGTTAGTTTGTTCAGGTTCCACCTCTTGCTATTGCTCTTTTTTTTTTTTTTTTTAAGAAAAGATTCTCTTCAGAACTTTTAATTTTCAAGGGACAAAGGAATCCCAAAGAATCCCATTGGAGAGATTTCTGCAGCTGGCTTTGCTCTTACTCAGCTTGTTAGAAATCTCCTGACCACTTGCTTCTCTGCATTGCAAGGCGAGAGTTAAAATTAGAAATGGAACCAGCAGCCGTTAGGTAAATCTCAAATTTGTAATGAGGCTTTCAAAGAGAACTTTATAAAAGAACAAAAGATCAGAGTCGGAACTGCCTACCTGTTTCAGAGCATTTTGCTCTGAGTAGAAGACTATGAAGCGTAAAAAACACTACACGTGCTCGTTTCAATTAGTAATACGTAATAAATCTATTTTTACGATTATGTTGCATGTTAGACACTGATTTTTCTTGCTGCCAACATAAAGCTCAGAGATGAACGCACCACCAACAGTCCATAATGTGCCTGTTGAGGAATGGTAAATAATCATCCACTTTTAAAAATAGGACGAAATGAATACAGTAGTCCCTCGCTACTTTTCAGTTCAACTTTCGCGGACTTGTTCTTTTGCAATTTTTCAACGTAAGACTGTACACAACACATGATTATCATCTTTAATATTACTCACATGATTGGGCCATACGGGATAACAAGTTAAAAAAATAAAATAAAATTTGGACAGGCGCCGCCATTTTGTAGTTTTCTTCTAATAAGCCTACACTGTAACGCCAATCAAAAAAAACTACACTAGCCAGAAGCCAACTGTGCTTCGGGCCACTGCATTCTACCAAAAATGGCGGCAATGGAAGGAGGATATCTGTGTAGCATTAAGCTCACAGAACTGGCAGGAAAGTTGCAAATAATCCTGAAGCTGAACTCATCCTTCAAGTTGTAGCTTTATCCTCACTGGAGAGTAGCTGGGCTGCAGTTGATCTGGACTCGGTGTGACCCGGATCCTGGGAGCTGCAGGGAACAGACCGCGGCAGGGTTCAACCTGGTTCTGGTTGCGCGTTGCTGGTCCGGACCTGAGCCGAGGTGGTGGACTATCTAAGCCTTGTGCCGAGTGGCCTTACTGGAGAGGCAGCATGCGCACATCAACCTGGATGGGGTGCTGTTCTTGGTCATGCTGCCGGGTAGCCGAACCAGAACAGAGCCCGACCAGAACCGTGCTTCTGCAGAGCTGGTGAGTACTCATAACATTTTTCAGTAGCTACTGTAAAGTACATAGATTGCAAGAGTGTGGGAAGGGTTTCTAAAGCCTTAAAATATATAAATACTAAATAAATACAGCGTTCCTACTTTGTGGTTTTTCACCTATTGCAGAAGTGTGTGGAGTGTAACCCCCACAAAAATTGATGGACTACTATTCTGATGGACTACTATTCTGAAAAAAGTGCATAAAACCGCACAAGAATCTACTGTGTCAGATCAATAAAAATACAAAGTACTGTAATACAATACTGCCCACTGCTGATACCCACCCCCCTTTCAGCCTAGTTTACAGGACCGCTTTTTCGTGGTTCCAAGTGAACTCCTCCAGGGTAATGATTTTGACGTAAGCAGAATGCAGCTGTTGATTGGCCAGTGAAGCTATGTCACTGGATGGCCCACCATGCAAAATTACATCTAAACCTCTGTTTCCTCTCTAATTGTGTTGAGTTAGTTTTGTTTTTGTTAGTTTCTGGTGTGGAAGCTCCAAAAGTAGTGACATGGACCAATGCTGAGGTACAGAACTTCCTGACTTTATTAACTGATGTTATGATTCAGCGTGAGCTGGATGGCGCCACAAGGAATGAGCGCATTTACAAAGAGGTATCATGGACGATGGAGTAGCATGACTTCACCCAGACCGAGATAAGCTAAAAAAAATTCAAGTCCGATTATAGTGTGATTGAGGACCACAATGGGCCCAGTGGCTCAAACACAATGACCTATTACGATACCGCCCACTTTGCATTAACAATCCCACCCACAAAGCGAGGAAACGAGTCACAGTTGCAAATCACATATACCTGAGGAGAACCGATAAGACAAGAGCCGAGCAGAATCACACTCATCAATGGCAAAGTGGCTTTAAACTTTGCTTCATCTAAAGACTTATCACCAACACAGAGGAAGCATTACTCATCATTCTGATTACTTTGAAGTTAAAAATTATTACCATATTTTTTTGCCCTAAGTTGCATTTTGTTGCGTAATTTGTATGTCCTGCGACTTATAGGCCAAAGCAACATATTTATGGATTTTTTTTCCCTCATATTTTTAAACCAATTTTTGGCTGATGTGACTGTTTACATTCATTCTGACTGAAAATGTTTGAAAACTTTCGACCACAAGACGGCAAGGAGTAGAGGGGCATGCCGTTGTATCATGTAAGAAGTAAACATGGCTATAATGACAAATTCAAAACAGTTCAATACAGAAACAGCTGGACTTTATTTATTATACTTCATACTTTATTAGTTTTGTCTTGAACTTTTTAAAATTTACCATGTCCTGCATGACTGAGAATCTTCACCAGCTATTAATGACACAATCGGCTTGCCACAAATATGGACTGATGTGACTCATACGGTGCAACATATACGGCAGAAAATACGGTAATAGTATTTTAATTTAAAGCAGCTCAGTACAGTTTACTTTTTCTTACCCTTAATAAAAAATAGTTTTTAAACAGACAGAATATTTATATAATGGATTTCTTGCATCAGAGTTCTTGGTGTTTAAAAAGTTCAAAATGAAGCACTATGTACAGGATTAGGGTTATTAAAGCTTCGTATTCTGTCAAAAACATTAATTTGTCATAAACTCTCTTCACCCTGAAAGGTTCTGCACCTTTAAAAGGGCTTTTAACAGAACACAGACTTTCCCTGCAATAATTTGACTAACAACACATAATTTAGACTCTGAAGCTTTAAGAAAATACAACTGCACACATAAAATAGACATCAAGAAACCACATTAGTAGCCATTTTGATACAAAGCCAAGAAAAATAAATCGGTCTTTTGTGTCAAAAGGAAAATTGCATAATGATGTGATTATGTCTGGGTTTTCCAACCATACAACACAAAAGCCTGTAATGTGGTAAACTACAAAGAACATCTGGCTCTGCTGTGAGGAACAGATGCATAGTGTCAGGCTGAAGCTAATGGTGATATGTTTCACCAAGAACGCACATGAATCCAACAGAATATAATGTTCTACAGCCCTGGTGCTGACTGAAGTAGTTCGTCTTGTGGCACTTTCTTTTCCATTAACTGTTTTAGTGCTACGATACGGGAACGTTAAATGCTTGATTTGGTGAAGCAGAACTGTTGTTTTAGATCAGTTAGAGAAAGACTATCTGAATTTATTGTCACAGTTCATCACAAGACCAACACGTATACACCCAATGCACACAATCGTGCCTAAATTCAATTCACAATCATTGGTCTATGTGCATCTGGAAACCAAGAAACAACAGTAATGAATATATCAAAGTTCATGCTCAATAATTCAGGTAGAAATTCCAACAAATTTCAGTCTGGACGGTTTCTTTTATTTATTTATTTATTGTTTCGACCTTCATTCAAAGGACTTCATCAGTCCGAGGAGCCACAACAAACTGAGTCCCACAAGCAGCAATCCCACATAGTGGACCAACCAGTTTGCTGGTGACAAGATGGTTTCTGGGGCCTGCCCTCTCCCTCATCATCTCCTCTGCAAATGCAGGATGAACTGTCTCATTAAAAACAAACAACAACAAAAGAAACAGTCCAGATGACCTGACTGAACTTTGTTGGATTTTTTTACCTGGATTATTGAGCATGAACTTTGATGTTTTGAACCATTTGGGAAATGGCTGCCTCAGAGGAGTCGACGGGGGAGAGAGCGTAACCATCTTATCAACATCAAACTGGTTGGTCCACTATGTGGGTTTGCTGCTTGTAGGACTCAGTTTGTTGTAGCTCCTCAAACTGATGAAGTCCTTTAGATGGAGGACAAAACGTCTTAAAAAAAAAATTAAAATAAAGGAAACCATCCACATTACCTAACTGAACTTTGTTAGAGTAATGAACGTAAATGTTTTGGGTGTAATAGTATGTGTATTCATACCAAAATACTTTTGTGTTTTGGCATGGTACTTCCAGTTTTGTTCATCTGGTCAGTCTAAAAGTTTAGTGTACTCCTGAAGAAGATACATTTCAGCCTTAACACCATTTCTATAGAAGCACAAATAAAAAAAAAATTTTCGGAAAATGTATTATTCTTGTTTTGTTTACCATGACAGCAGTTTTGCATAAATCTGTTAAAAGTTGACAAACTTGGATCAATGCCTAAAATCAATATTTCAATGTTCACAACAAGGAATCAATAGTTTTCTTTTAGAGCATGTTGGATAGAAGATCAAAACCAGCTCCAGACTAACTCAAAGCATGGAAATGAACACTGCTGCAGTCGGTCGTCCTCTCTGTAATGTCAGTGGAGGAATGCTGAGTTCTCTCTTCTGCGTCCTCCTTCCAGCTCTGCAGCAGTCCAGGTAGGCTTGCTGTCACACTTACAAAATGACACGTGCATTTCCAGTATGACCGCCTTTCCCCACTCAACGCACTCCTTTCTGTTCTGCAAGCTGCTGAGTGCTTAAAAACTTTTAAAGGAAACTTGGAGACAAACAAAAAGATCTGGTTGCTGAAACTGTAAGATTTATACATCACCCTCCGCAAGTAAAACATTTTCACATGAAGCCATGGAGATAGAATTACTGCACTGCTGCACACAGATTTGATATCTTTTTTTATGAATCTCAGAATATAGTTGTCAATAATTAAAGGGGATTATGCTTTTGGGATTTCTACATGTCAGACTGTTTAACCAACCTGTTAATAGAAGGAAAAAAAAAATAAACTGCTTCTGTCAATCACTACAGGAAAATAAGTGTCATGTTTTCCCCAAATGGTACTTGGCCCATTTTGGAATGAGTCTCTCCACACACTGTTAGTCTAAGTGTCGCTTCAAACCGCAGCTCATCTTCAACCTGTGTGGTTACCCTGAGCTTTTAAACAACGCCTTCCTCAGATACTTGTCTACGCTGCATGAAATAGAGCCGCCAGGAGAATTGCTTTTGCCCGAGCTGGTTTCTTTCAGCGCGTTTGTCTACATTTCATTCTCATTCCTGCGTGGTTGGAGGAGAACCCGACCAGCCCAGAGGTGTCAGTCTGTCAGCCAGCCGTGCTTCAGCATCACACATTCTAACACGATTTTTATTTTTTGGAGGCACTCTGAGCGAGCGAGGCACATGCCATTAAAGCGTTCCCCATCTTTTATTTGTTTATTTTTAAATAAAAATGCAGAGAGTCTCGGGGTAGTGTGAAAAGGTGTTTCCCAAAAGAGAATTTATAAGGCGCAGTGGCTCAGAGCCTGAGCTCCTCGCAGTCAAAAAGAGCTCACTCAAACAGAAACGTTGAAAGTAATCAAGAAAGACAGCAAACAACCGCTTACTATTTCTAAAGCACGCAGCAAATAATGAAACGTAAAAGGTAGTGACTGGATGTACATCTACAAATGGTTAGCATTTGTTGTCATTGACAAAAATAAAGACGGCTGCCACTGCCAACTGACCTTAAAAAGATATAATGGTTCAGTCAGCTTAAGGATTTTGAGCTATGGTTTGGTGCGGTAGCAACCAGAAAGACAGACTGCATTTGTTTAGTTAAGTTGAACTTGATTGAGCAGAAGTAGTTTTCATATTCTAAAGTTAATTGATGACAGGATTCAATTTATTCAGAATCAGAATCAGAGTCAACGTCATTGTCATTGCACAGCTAAGCACAAAGAAATACATTTCGGTGTAGTGTCCAAAGAAAACAAGGGTAGATGGAGGTGCATGGAGGCTGCAGCTTTGATGTGAAGCACTGCCCTTATTGTTTAGGTAAGAAAAGGGAAGAGAAACATGAGGAAAGAAGCAGGTAATAAAAAATTTAAAAAAAGATCTCGTCCTCGACACACAGGCCACAGTGTAAGGTAGCAAATAAAACAACCTACCTCAGCACAAAACTAAAAGCAACATAGATAGACATAAGACATTTCGCAGGATGGGGAGGAGGAGGCCAACAAAGGTGGTGAACTTGTCTGTGAACACTGCTAGAAAGTTCCATAGTCCTGATAAAGATGGAACAGTGTACGTCATCCGGCTCAGCTCTGATAAGGGTCCACAGATGTTTTTGGGGGAGAGGAAGCAGGGAGGGGGAACAGAGCAGAGCTTCATGATTTACATGTCCTCCAGAAGCAATTTGAAATAAGTTGGCCTCACCATTGCCAAAACTGCTGCTGCCGTCTTCCTAATTTGTCAATATCCCAGATACCCGCAGATTTCATAAAGCAGAAATCATGTGATCATAAATCTAATTGTGTAGACATCTTCAACATCCTCTATGGACAACAAGAACAGACACATCATATTCCATTCACCCCATGAATCCATGACATATCCAGCTGCGTGTGTCCCTTCAGGGCATGAAGGTTCTCCGGAACCCTGTCTTCTTGTCGAGAACATTTTATCAATTGCGTTTAGAGACCAGCTGACCAGATCCATAATGTACGATTCGGAAGATGTGTAAAGGGAGGCTATGGGAAAGGTTCACAGGACAAGAGCAAACGCAGGAGGGAGGCAGGAGAGGGAAAAGAATGTGTCCGTCTTCGTCGAGATTATTTGTTGTAAGTAAAGTGAAGACAGTCGTCGGACATTTTCCCCTTACTCAATTATTTTAATACTGTAAATTATTTGAACTTTACTAATTTTCACAACAAATGGACTGAATTCACATTACTTTATTTTTATGTATTTATTTATTTATTTATTTATTTACATGTACTGTATTTATTTATGCAATCGCTGTGTGTTTTCAGTACAGTTCAGATATTAAAAGACAGAGTTAATTGCATTATTGGACTTTAAAATTGGCTTTAAGATGTAACAGAATGCATGTGAAAAGGCTGTTTGGAGTCACATTTAACTGGTGGCATCCAAATACGTCTGCTTTTCTTGTAAACATCGTATGATTCACTTCAGAGATGAACGCCAATGATCAATATTCTGTTTGGACACCCCATTCGGATCTCTCTGTGACAGCAGCATTCATCAGCAGGACACAGCCAATGCCAGACCACAAAAACTGCCAAAACGTTGACCTGATCTCAACACTCCCCAGATCTCAGAATGATTGAGTGTTCATGGGATGCAATGAAACGTCCACAGAGAATCCACTCACAGAACCAACGGGACTCTCTAATGTCATCCTGACACCACGGGACAGCCTCAGAGATTACTCATCCACTGAGCCAGAACGAGTGAGAGCTGCTTTCATAGCATGACAAGGCCTAAATTATTTAACCCACGTGTTTTGGAACTTTCAAATGGCATGCTATAAATACCCAGTTATTCATTTACGTGTAAAAGTTCAACATGTTGTAAAAAAAAAAAAAAAAAAAGTGTGTACTAGCATTTTTTTTTGAAAGAACACATCACATCAGTGCCTCATGTCAGAGTTCATGACTAAAATTAACTTATCCATGCAGTACCAAACAAAGTATGTGTTGGGAAGTTATTTCCACCACAAGCTCTAGTTTATTTATTTATTTTAAATTGAAGGAGTTAGTCATGTTTGTGGCTCATCAGTTTCTTGTGGTGGCTATCTTGAACTGGGTTTGCTCCAAAGGTTACACTTGTAGAGATACATCTAATTGGTAGTTCTTAAAAGTTTCATTAAAAATCCAGTAGTTAAGATACTTGAGTTGAAGTCACATCAGTGGTTAAAAGGCAAAGCGCGTGCAATTCAATTCAATTCAGTTTAGATTTTTATATAGCACCAAGTCACAACAAAGTTGTCTCAGGGCACTTTACAGAAACATTCACATACATAGAAAAGCTAATTAGTAAAGCTCTCTATTTAAATGGTTAAAGCTCAAAAGTTGTGTTGGAAATTCCCGTTAGCTACCATCACAGCAACTATTGGATCAATGTCTCTAGAACTGTTTGAGTTATATTTTTTTGGTCTGTTGACTGTAGCAGCCATGTTGATTTTAGACTGACTCCTAAAGTAATCAGCTGTAGACACATATGCAATGATTACTTTCATCAAGATTTGTCCAACAGACACACACAAAAACATGGACAAAATATGTATATGGCAAAATCTTGCAAACACTGATTAAATTGCGTGGAAATTATTTACATTCACAAATGCTGAGTCCCTGTGACTAATTTTAGCGTGATTGTAAAGTATGAGTGTCCTGCTCAGAAACTCATGAAGCATGGACAGCCAAGTAGAGCTTTTAGATCCACAGATTATGCTTGCTCGTAGCAACGACACTTTCATTTTACGTTTGTGGATAATTGGGGAGAAATACTGATCACCAAAGTTAAACATTCTGCCGGTTGTTAGTTCAGCTATATTAGAAGTTGGGACTAAAGACTGTGGCAGCTGTAAAAATTGAGTTGATGTATTAATTTTGCAGGAACAAAACTACATTTGTAGCTATTCATATTAACAAAAAACACATTTAAAATGTAAAAATAATGCATTTGTTCCTCCAAAAAGGCACGGAGACACATAGTAAATGAGCTTCCTGAGACTATAGCTTCAGATATTCTTATCAGCTGAGCTCTTGCTTCCAAATTAACCATTGTTTGACGCTCCCTTGCTCCCACATCCTTTGTCGCTGTAAGAAGGAGCTCCAGGCTGTTAGGTAGCAATAAGACCCATCCTGGAGACAAGCGGGACAAAAAGAAGGAACACGAGCTTCTTCTTCTGAATAGAGTTCTATTCTCATATGAAGTTTCACTTCTAGACACATTTCCATAACCAGATTGGCAGCCCCCGGGTGTTAAAACCTGCAGTCTGCTTGTCAGGTGTGTCTGAAAGAGACACAAACAGAGAGTGGCTTGTTAAATCCATAAATCCCCTGCAGGGCTGTGTGACAGAGCTGCGAGAGCAAACGGGAAATCCGGTGGGGGGAATCGGTGGGTGACCTGCTCGGCCAAAGGACCTGCATCTGCTAACTGTACAACAGAAACAGTGCTACCAAACAACATGGGAGAGTTCTGCAGGGTTCATTCAGGACACTCTGTGGTCTGTTCATGAAATCATGGCTGACTGAAATTAACTAGAGCCTGCAGCTGTGTCATTTGAAGCTTAATGCATGACTGCAGCAGAAACAAATTGATGCGCAGAAAGATGCAGAGTGTTCCTCTATGACAGCGCCAACATACCTCAATATGGCATCTACTGTTGATGTGTTTAATGTTCACTGGGTGCTGCTTCAAGACAATGAGCTTGTATGCATGTAATAATTTCCCCAAAGTCTCTCAATATTCAGGGCCTTGCATTTGTTCAAATAATGATGTTGCTTAATGATTTTAATGCTAGATGTTTAAATTGCCGTATTTTCTGACATATAAGTCGCTCCAGAGTATAAGTCGCATCCGTCAAAAAAAGCATCATGAAGAGGAAAAAATCATATAGAAGTTGCTTCGGTGTATAAGTTGCATTTATTATGTGGCACCGCTGACACTTTGTGTTTATTATGCGTTTATTTAATGGTCAAAACAGATTCATTTTGCATGGGTGGCACAGCGCCATCTGTCCATCCATCCATCCATCCATCCATCCATCCATCCATCCATCCATCCATCACAGCTGGAGCTGCTAGTTCTCCAGTGTTCCTCCACCTGCAACAGCTGAGTGAAGCGAACGAACACAGGAGGACCCGTTGTTGCCGTTCTTAGAAATTTAACAAGATTAACACTTAAAAACAATTACTTGTTTGGACGATGTTATAGAAAAGGTGTGTCTCAGTTTAACTTTTCCTTAAGAAATGCACTTTAATGGTCAGTACATGTCCATTCCGCCTGGGTGATGTGGCGCCATCCATCCATGGCGGCAGAAGCTGCTAGCTCTTCAGCATTCCTCCGCCTGCACCAGATGAGTGAAGCGAGTGTGCACAAGAGGACTCGCGGTTGCAGTTCTTCAAAATTTAAATCGTCAGTCAAAAATTGTGTTATGAATATGAAAAAAATATATAAGTTGCTTCAGTGCATAAGTTGCAGGACTGACAAATCTATGCAAAAGACTGAGACTTGTATGCCGGAAAATACAGTACAGGTCGTCCCCGAGTTACGACTCCATCGACCTACGACGCTCCGTACTTACGACTCCGCCCCTAGTGACGTCATTGCGCCGTTCGTTGCCTT
>JARVGV010000350.1:9773066-9784831 GCA_031762435.1 Hypsolebias longignatus | reverse complement strand
TGGTTCATGCATTTGTCACGTCTAGACTGGACTATTGCAATGGTTTATTATCTGGGTGTCCAAATACTTCTTTAAAAGTCTTCAGTTGGTCCAAAATGCTGCTGCCAGAGTTGCTTGTCCTGAGCCTGGTTCTGCTGAAGGTTTCTTCCTTTTAAAAAGGGAGTTTTTCTTTTCCACTGTTGCCACTGTGCTTGCTGTGGATGGGAGACTACAACAAAGCCAAGATTCAACTTGTCTGCTGCTTCCTTAGATAGAGAACTTTACTAATTGGCTGTTCTATGTATGTGAATGCTCCTGTAAAGTGCCCTGAGACAACTTTGTTGTGATTTGGCGCTGTATAAATAAACTGAATTTAATTGAATTGTGTTGTAAATATTAGTTAGCCTTGTCACTGAACACAATAAAGTACAAACCCCACTATTTTCCATCTTGTAACTGGAGCAAGTTAAGTTGGATGTACCAGGATCACCAGGATCAAAATGTGACCCCTAAATCAGCATTAGAGCCTGATCTGGACTCTGACTTTACTAGTTAAAATATACTTCACAGGCTGCTTACTCATCTATAGTACAATTAATAGGGTTAATAGGGTTATATTCTTAAAAACATCTGGTATCGCTAATCATCTTTGTGACAACAGGTACAAACAGTGTGTAGTTTTCAGAATGTTTTGTTATATGTGTGTAATACATTACGGTGTTAATAATAGTAGCACTACTATAGGTGTAGACGAATGAATTATTAAAGCTTAAAAAATAAAAACTGAATTATTATTTATCTTACAACGAAGTTCAAAGCTGAACTTGCAAGAGAAAAAAAGCACAGAGGAGTCCATCTGTTTTCTCTTTTACCATAGGAGCATGATCAGTTACAAATTAGATTTTATCTCATTGAGAAACTGGATGTGAGGCATGAGAGCATGTGAAATGGGCTAAATGCATTTCATGGTCAATATGAGAGTTGTCATCTCTGTCAGTGGCCAAATGATACTTAAAAAAAAAAAACTACTTCATTCATTTAATTTGTAAACGCCTCCGCTTCACGGTCATATCCTGTCTGACCAGTGAGCTAATGTAAGGTGACTGGGCTGCTCAAAGTTAATGATTCAGTTCTGCATGACTGGGGCATTGCTATCATACTTTTGGCTAATTTGATGTTTGACAGCAGGCTGCGGGTCAAGCAAGACACAAACAATAAATGTATCTTTTCTGTTTTCAAGAATTACAGCAAAGCTATTAGCATTTGTCTGTGCTTTTCAAACAATCAGACCCCTGTGTCGACTGACTTATTTGACTGACAGCCAAAGTATTCTTTATGGGGTTCCACTGATTTGTTTTTGTCATTTGCAAAATATAGCAAAATCTAACCTTGCATTTGCCTGTTTCCCCCAAACTAAAATATAGCATTGCTATAAATACAGAGACAAAACTATCAGGGGATTTTTAGTTGTTGTTCTTTAACAACATACAAAAGTTGTTTTTCAACCCGTCCAATTTATATGCAGCTATAGAGAGGGATAAAACTGTTTCTTAAACCCATCAAACACACAAGCAGACACTGAAACAAGCTCACTCAACGCCGTGTCATGCGTGACATCTTTTCATTCTGGCTCCTGCTGTGAATACACAACAAACCTAATCCAATATCCTTTATATTTTGAGAACTATGTATCTGATGTGTTGAATCATGGCAATGCACGCTGTGACCACTGGAACATCAACATGTAAACAAACGTGTCGCTCCCACAGCTCCTCGCATGTTCTGCTCGCTAATCACATTTCTCAACCAAAAAATAAAAAGATTCTGATATAGGGGAGCTTCTACCTGAAGCAGGTGTCTGCTTATCACAGCAACTAATACTTTGTATTTCTTCCTACAATGTAAAAGAAGAAATGAAACATGACTGGCTTCATGCTTTAACCAGCTCTCAGCTTTATTTTGTTTCACACATTAAAAAAAACTAAAAGTTTTCATACCAGAAAATGCTTATTTGGGTTTATTACATCCTTGTTTGTTATTCAATTAAATTCAAATATACTTTATTAATCCCAAAGGGAAATTAAATGTTGTTGTAACTCATTATCCTCATTTCATTAAAATATGTAATAGATACTGATGAATATAGGTAGGAAGGATCTCTTGTAAACATCCGTCCCACAGTGGATCTGAAGAAAATGGCCACAGATGCCATCTGATCCGTCGACCCAGACTCAGCTGGCCTCTTGGTTCCCCCAGACTGCAGGATCACCAGAATGCCAGGCAAAACTCATCCCAGCAGCCTGACGAGTTCCTTGTCACGGCGAGCAGCCGGCTGTAGGTGCCAGGGGATGATCCTTGTCCTTTTGCATGAGTCACGTTTCCTGCCAGTTCCAGGATCTCAACAGCCAAGCACTCGAGCACAGCCGGCAGGGAGAGGGGAATGCGTCCACAGAGCCTCCTTTTCAACTAATTTGCAATTTGGGGCTGTAGTTGAGACATTATTTGAACTTTGAGATAGTAAGCACCAGCTCCTGGTTGTAAAAAAAAAAAAAACCTGCTGTGATGCTTACGCATCATAACAAATGTCCAAAAGTTAAAAAAGTTTCAGTAGAAATCATTCCAGCTGCACAGCATCTGACATCAGAGGAAAAAAATCATCAAAAATGTGATTTGCGTCCAGAAAAAGAGGAATTCAAGTTTCCAAAAGCAATATTTCTGAATGAAAGTAACAGAGCTATCCCAACATGCAGCCACCCTGAGTGGCGCAATTCTAGAATATGGTAGTTATAACAACAAAAAAAAGTTTTCCCCAAATATCAAATGTTTGTGCAGCAGTGACTTTCTTTCCTTTAAAAGCTATAGAAGGAGAGCTGCAAAAGTTCATTTCACACCAGGGAACGTTGTCAACGCATCATTAGCACGACGTTGACTCAGTAATTGTTTTTGTACTATCAAGGTCAGAAAAGTAATGAGCATAAGAGTATGCAATGTGTGTTTGGAGAGACAAGCTGTTACCGGTAAAAGAAATAAAAACAACTTGGTAATAAAGCAGTGAGAAAACAAGTTGCAACAACTTGTCTTGTTGGTTGGTGAGAATGAAAAGAAAACTAAGAAAACAGAACCAAAGATAGAAGAACAAACTGGCAGAAAGTCTAATTAGAGAAAAAGTGGAAAATGCATGCCTATTAGGTGACATGACAGCTGTCAGTATTAGGAATAAGATAAGTGAATGGGCAGAGGAGATGCTGGCTAAATCCAACAGTTGATTTAAATTATTCTTTTCGATTTTTATTTAATTGAGGTACATACAATCAAAATTTAATTTATACCCAATTACCTACATTATAATTAAATCTGTTAAACGCAATCAGTTCATTCAAGTCAAACCATCCAATTTTGCACATTAGTGAATATAAAAAGCCAATTTCATAAGAATAACAGAAAAAATTTAAATATTTAAAGAGAGCAAATAAGTTGCACTGAACTGTTGAGGCAATTAAGTTCAATTTTCACTTTGATCCAAAGTATTTGTGAAAACTAAAAACTTACTTTTAACAGGAAAAGAAAGTCTTAAACTAACAGGAAAATATTTCTACATAGCAGGACACTTATCACACACGTGAATGTATTATTACTATTGTTTTTAATCATTTAAGTGAGGTGCAAAAATAAAAAGTGTGAAATGCATAATGTAATACTTTTTTTAAAAAAATTTAAGTCTGCCACTGTGTGACACGGTGGATAGTTGTCACCTTCGTTGGTTTATCTCTTGCCTTTCTGTCAGGAGATTTAGATGTTTTCTTTGTGCATGCATCGAGATTTTTCCAGTTACTCCAGTTTCTTCCCACGGACCATAAACATGCATGCTAGGTTTACTGGTCTCTAAATGTGAGTGTGAATGATTGTTTACCATGTTTGTCTATACTGGTATGGAAAACAAACAAAAAAATGGAGGAGTTGCTGGTAAAGTTTAGGCATTTTCACTCAGTCCAACTTATTTTATTAATTTATTTGAGACTTTGACATTTATTAAAGATTTCATGTATGTTTGTGTTCAACCAGTTACTAAGCAAACTACAAAGACTGTATACAGAGGCTCCTGTAATTCCATTTTTCTTATTATGTGTCTGAGCATATTTTTTATTTCTGCTTTTATGGCGCACAGCAGGAGGTGCAGTAACTCAATCTTAAAGTTGTGGGTTTGAGCTTGAGCAAGGGCATCCAACATAAAATACTGTAGTTGCCAAATTTTATATCCACGTTTGTTAGCTGTAATCCCTGCAAGTCCTGTGCAGATGCAGGAAGAAAGGAAGGACAGCACACAGCCAAAAAGCTTTATTTCAAAAGGTTTCCCCATTTTTGTTCTAAGAAGACAGCCAAAACAAATAACAACATGTACAAGAGACATTTTGTTTCCTGCCTGGCAGAAAAGCAAGGAAAGTGCACTGTGAAGCTTATGTCCGAATCTGCTGGTTGACCTGAAATATCTCTTAAAAGTCTCTCTGATTACAAGTCTCTATCTGCCCCACTGAGGTAAGTAGAGAGAACTTTAAAGCATGTATCAGGCCTTTGTGCAACAATTGAGCTGTGCTCTCTGTGATTTTCGGTGCTTTCAGTGGCCAATTCTTTCAGAGTGTCCTTGGTAAGGCCAGTAATTTTCCACAGGAACAGGAATTTCAAACAACCTGCAATGCAAAGCTTTTTTTTTTTTTCTTTCCTTCTTGTTCAAAGTACATTACTGAGTCTGTATTTAATACAGACTGATAAAATACATTTAACTGATTGTGAAAAACATTTATTGTAATAATCAACAAATAATAAATATTGCAATATTGAGCAGTCATGTCTAATTTAGAGAGTTTCTGGTGATCAGAGCAACTGTTTATTAATGCAGGGCTTCTTGCTTGTGTGGATAAAAGTTAGTTTGATATTCTGCACCAAATTCAACTAAAACAGCTAGATTATGTTTTAATGATTGTTATAAAGAAGATGTACAATATTTCTTAGATTTTAGACTAAGTACAAGCAAATTTAACAGAGAAAATAAAAATATATTTCTCAAACAAAAGGCTTCTTAAAATTAAACCACCAATATTTTCATTGTTCAATATTAAAGCAGAGGAAGAAGAAAAAAGTTTGGAAAAGAACAAAAATAAGCAGGTGATGGAACGGCCAATCAGAGCCTTGTTCGCAGTAATGAGGGTGTTGCTATGATATGTTGTGGTGAAAAAGGAATTGAGGCAAAAGAAAGGCAAAGCTTTTGATTGACTGCTCCATCTATGTTCCAATCCTTATCTATGGCCATGGGGTATGAAACACAACCAAAAGAATGAGATCCAGAGCACAACTTAGGAGAGATTTGATCATAGCCAAAGAACTATATTAAAGAAAAAATATTCATTGCTTTATTTTTAGAGGACAGGCAGCTGGACCTTATGTTTGATCCATATTGGTTTAAATGCTCTTATGTGAAAAACTTAAAATTGCTTTTATAATCCAACAAAGTTCCGTCGGGTCATCTGGACGGTTTCTTTTTTTTTTTTTTTTTTTTACTGAGACGTTTCATCCTTCATCCAAAGGACTTCATCAGTATGAGGCGTCGCAACAAACTCAATCCCACAAGCAGCACAGTCACATTGTGGACCAACCAGTTTGATGGTGATAAGACGGTTTCTGGGGCTCGCCCTCTCGCGTGTCAACTCTTCTGAGGCAGCCATAGCCAAAGTGGTTCAAAACATCAAAGTTCATGTGCAATAATCCAGGTTAAAACTCCATCAAAGTTCAGTCAGTTCATCTGGGCGGTTTCTTGTGTTTTATTGTTGAGACGTTTCCAGGAGTCAATGGGGAGAGGGCGGGCCCCAGAAACCATCTTGTTACCAGCAAACTGGTTGGTCCACTATGTGAGTGTGCTGCTTGTGGGACTGAGTTTGTTGTGGCTCCTTGGACTGATGATGTCCTTTGGATGAAGGAAAAAACATCAAAACCATACAGATGACCTGACTGAACTCTGTTGGATTTTTTTTTTTTTTTTTACCTGGATTATTGAGCATGAACTACAAAGTATGTTTTAATTGACCTACTGTTCTGTAACAAAAATTCTCATTAGCAACTTGGAAAAAAATCACTTCAGTATTGATTAAAAACACTGCAGGACATTGTCAGTTAAGATTGATACCCAGCATGCACTGCTTCATGACCAATACACCATGAGCTGCACTTCATTGGAGTTAAAATGTCTCCTGCTATTGAAAAAAAAATGACAATATGCAAAAAAAAAAAAAAGGCAACCATATTCTTAAATATTTTAAATATTCTGTCATGTCACTATAATTACTGTATTTTTTAGCACATCGCTACAACACAAAAATAAACATTTTAATGCACTGTGGTGCACTCATTTTCCTGTACGTACGTTATACAACAACTAGGAGTTTTATTTTTAGAAAATAGCTCAGAGTAGATGTGGAAAGTCTCATAACTGAACATAACCCCAATGCTGAAAGTACAACCAAATACTTATTTTAAAAATGTACAAAAACCGTACACAATGAAGCTGTACCGCTACAATCACAAACATCATGACTGCAAGAGTGCAGCTCACAAAGCTGATGGCCTTGTAAATGGAAGATGCGAGGCTACAACTGATATTTAAAACTACATGAACACAGAAATGATGTATGATGGCAAGCTTCTCGCAGCTGCACTGAATGTGCACTTTAAAACCAGCAGGTTGCAGGTAATTAGTGGAGCTTTGTTAGAAAACATGGTAGGAGCACTGGTCCAGAATAACCATGTTGGTTGGTGGTATAAGCAAGAAAGACAATTATATTCTGCGCGTGCAGTCAACTATATACAAAATGCCAGGCACACCGATTAGGTATGCATTATTTATTGTCATCACAAACACAAGTATGAAGTTTTTTGTGCTAAACTCAACATGTATGAAATACAACAATAATCACCTACAATAAATTACGTTGCGTCTGAGAACATCTTTCAACAACAGGTTTTATAAACTGCAGCTTTAAACTCACCTCTTGGCCAAATTTGTCTAAAAAGGCACAATAATCAGTGACGGATACAACTTATATAATATCCTACATACAATAATTTCATGGTCAAAGAACACCTTTACACATGCTGACTCGTATTTCTTATTATTCAACGTTTTAAAATTATAAACTTTACTTGGATTTTATATCCAACCATTTTATTATTATTTTATTTTGTTGCCAGAGACATGATCTACTGAATCCAGAAACTTATTTTTATTTTAAAGTGTAGAGAGTGGGACTTCAATGGCTCTGAAATTATCTGAACTACTGTGGAATTTGGAGGCGTAGTCAGCTGCAGTATTTGATTACCTGGGAAATGGTTGTCCCTCGCTACTTCACGGTTTGACTTTCGCAGAGTCGCTCTTTTGTGATTTTTCAATGATTGTCAACTTTAATATTACTCCTGTGACTGGGATGGTATGGGATAAAAAGTAAAATAAAACTTCAGACAGGTGCCGCCGTTTTGTAGTTTTCTTTCAATAAGCCTATACTGTAAGGCATCTCAAAAGAACTACACTACCCAGAAGCCAACAGTGCTTCCAGCTGCTGCTTTCTACCAAAATGAAGGGAAAGTTTTGCAATGCCAATCTACGCTACCTGTTAATCTCACAGAATTGGCAGGAAAGTCACAAATAATCCTGAAGCTCAATTATCCACGTGCACATCAACCTGGACGGGGGCGGTGGGCTTCGTCGCTGCAGGGTAGGTCTGCAGAACCGAGCCGGACTGGAACTGAGCTGCTGTTCTGCAGAGCTGGTGAGAACATTTTGCAGTCCTGTTCAGTACATATACATAAATTGTTAAAATCGTGTAGATTTGAGTGCTTAGACATTTGCAAGAGTGTGGGAAGGGTTAATATAAAGCTTTAAATTTTTATATAAATACTAAAATAAATATAGTGTTCCTACTTTGTGGTGTTTCACCTATCTCTTGGGTGTGTGGAACGTAATCCCCGCGATAATCGAGGGACTAGTTAAAAGTTGAAGAAATATTTTACACTAATCAACCAATCATCTTATTTGCTCGTTCTAATATTCGTCAGTCAAAAAACAAAAAATTTGGTTTAACATGTTTCTAAAATTGATCAAAAATATATTTTAAGGCCAACTCTGACAAACATCCATCAAAAAGTTGTTTTAAAATAAAGTACTTTTAGTGTACCTCCTATCAATAATTTTCTTTATTCACCAGGACATACTCCTCCACTTAAACCAATACAGGTTTGTCAGTCCATTACAAGGCCAACACAAAAACACAGTATAAACACACACACTTGTTTACATCTATGTCCCTTTTAGAACTGCCAATTAATCTAACTTGCATGAGGCAAGAGTACTATTACTCCTCCATGAAGCCAGCCCAATTTAAAATTTAGCACAATTAAATAATTAGCACAGCTTCACTTTGGCCAGAATGGGAAAAAAAACTGGGTCACACATTCACATTACATTTTAATCTGAGTCCAAGAGGAATAAAGCACTTCATGAATCATGTAAACACACTGAAGCCAAACACTCCTCTGCAGACATGTGACAGAAACTGTGTCTGCAGGGAGCTCTTGTTGATGATCGTTCTCTGCATGTGTGTTGGTGGGTCCAACCCTCTACACAAGGAGGTTATGTCCTTTATTTCAACTTTTTCATTCTACTACTTTATTTTGTTGTGTCGTTATAATAGGATGTGTTAATAACAGTTTTATTACTGGTTTGTTTACTTCACAGAAGGAGGTTCATAAAACATGAGTAATAAATTAGTTGTGTTTCATATTTCCATAATTTATACAAACCTCATCTGTAAAATCTTTATTGAACAAACATATTCACATTTTTTAGGTGTTTTGCTAATACAGCATATACTGTAGAACACATAGATGCACAGTGGTGAAGATTAAATAACAACAATTACTGGAAATGGGAAAACCAGGAATTAAATGCACAAGAAATGTGATAAAACAACAAGCTAAATGTTGTGTACGGCTCGGACAAGAATCTACAAATGCCAAAAATGTCTTCTTTATATTTTGCTATTTTTGGGTGTAACTGGGATCCTGTGTACACAATTTTGTTCCACCTCATGCACCGCATGTGATGGAAATGACAATAAAATTGACTTGAGTTTGAACTTGAACGAAGAGGGCTAAGAATGACCTCTTCTTTGCTCTGCACTCCATCTGAACTGTTCATTCACCCTGGACAGTTAGATGTTTTTTTTTTGTGTGTTTCATTGTTTATTTAGTTCCCAGATATATTCCTGTTGGGTTTTGTTTGTTGCTCTCAGTATTTTATTTATTTTTGCCTCTCAGTCCTAGGTTTCCTCGTCTCACCTGAGCTAGATTTTATTTATTTATTTTTGCTTTGTTTTTGTTTTTTTGTTTTGGGCCATCCCATAAAGGGAGGGTACTGTCATATCTGTGCAATTATTGTCAGTTTTATTATTATAAAGGTTCTTTTGTGCGTTTTGTTTCTTGTACTTTTCCATTGGTTTAGACTTGTATCCATTTGTGTTTCTTTGTTTGGATCAATACTTGTGTAACCCTTGTTTCAGTGTATCATGTCCATATTGCCCTCAGTCCTGCCTGCCACTCTCGCCTGCCAGTTATCAGCAGTTGTAGGTGTTTCTACTTTCCTCTCTCCATCCGTTTACTATACAGCCAGTCTTTTGTCACCATCTCACTGCAGCTCATTGGACTGGTTTCCCATATGTCTCCATCCTCCTCTTGCTCCTTTCGTGTTACTCTGTGTTCTCTTCAATTGCGCGTTTTTTCCTGCCACTTCGGCTTTTTGTTTTGTTTTGTAAGTGTATACGTTTTTATTTTATTGAGCTCCTCACATTTGCCTGCATGGGTCCTGTCGTTCACAAACTTTGGCAATATTAAGATTACAATCCTATCCCATCCTTCTGAGTTTAGGAGGGGCAAAGGTTTTCAGCTACAGGACTGCGGTCTTCTTGCATGAGGGAGCAGACAGAGATTCAAACCCATGTGCAAAAAGTCATTATAAACCTGTCAAAAGCGGGTAAAGGAAAACTGATCTCCAACTTTTAAGAGGTACATCTTCTGTTCTACTCATTGTACTATGACAGAAGCTCCTAACAATGTAATTAATTCTCTCCAGATGTCCATCCTGTGACTGACGGATTCCTGACTGCATAACAGTGAAGGCTCACAAGAAATGCAGCAAGATAGCAGGAGACAGTTATTGATAGCAGTATGCTAATTGTCTGGGACCAGGATATCTGTTTGCATTCATTCAAGTAAATTAAAACAATTTCAGCATTTTATTATAGCTCATTTTATAGGATTGCTTGGCTGGACTTGGTCACAAAGAGTGGATTTTACTCCATGTTCTTTCCAGTTTTCTCATTGTAAAGGAGAAACAAATTTTCATTTGAGTATAAAATACAAGGATTTGGTTATAGAGATCCATGAAAAGAAATATTTGCTTTTAATTATGAAGATTAATGAGCACTTCCTCACTGGCTCTGGAACGAGGCGCATGCATTCTCTGCCCTCTCCCTGTTCTCCTCCCGCTTTTTTTTTTTTTTTTTTTTTTTTTTTTTTTGCTTTGTCTGTGTATCGGAGCAGCTCTTATTTTTACACATCTTCCAAAATGATAACTACTGTTTTGGATCTGACGAACTGGACTTTCGACGCAAATGACAAAACCTTTTCAACAAAGTGGCAGGGTCCTGGAGAACCCTCGTCTGCTCGGACGACACGTGCAGCTGGATATATCTCTGGGGAAGTGGAATGTGATGCGTCTACCTCTGCTGTCAATAGAGGACGCTGAAATTGCAAGTAACTGAACTTATGATAACAGGTTTCCTGTGTTTGGAATAGTCTGCATCCTGGTTTATCAATGTACAAAGACGGCCGCAGGTAATTTGGACCTCGTCAGGCTGCTGCATAGGTGAAGGTTTGGTTCGTGCTTTGAGGACTAAAAATGAACTGATTTTCAAGCTAAACCATAAGATGGAAGTGATTTGAATCGCAGGCAACCTGCGGCTTTGGGACTTGTCAGCATGAAAATGACCTTGACAAGGGCTCATAAGCATAGACCAGCAGAATTCACCCTAATCTGGCCATTTCAGACATAGGAAGTACCAATAAAGACTCAAGGCTGACAAGAAAAAAATAGTCTGCCTGAATTGTGTTTTATCTGAATCTGACTCCCCAGTTGGCCTCGAAACAGGCTGGATTATCAATTTCTCCTGGGAAATGTGTAAACTACGGAAAAACTTTGTTTATCGCAACCCCCCCTTCTGTGGAGGCTTATCAGAACTGTGCCGGCTGACCATCATCTTATCAGCACAATGGACTATCCATTAGTGCGTCATGGACCATCTCATCGTCAAATGCATGTGTAACGTTAATAAATGTGCTGCTGGCAGAGTTTTTTTTTATGTCTTAAATCGTGTTCTGTTAGAACAAGGTGTGAAGAGATCTTTTTGGTAATGCCACTATCCTCTCCTCGTGGCTTTGTCCCTTTTTCTATTTAAAAAATGTATTCTGAAACGGATAAGAAGGTCGCGCTCTTAAAGAGCAGCAGCTTCGTGCACTGTCCATCTATCGGATGACTGTATGGACGTATTCTTGTTGTATCTCTGTGCAATGATAATAAACACAAAGTTTGTTTTCTCAGTCATCCAGGTATATAACAACAAAAAAGTTGGAATCATGTCATCTGGACTTCGTTTTTTTTTTGTTAAAAAGAAACGTTTCGCCCCTCATCC
>JARVGV010000350.1:9761444-9772966 GCA_031762435.1 Hypsolebias longignatus | reverse complement strand
TATGTCACAGAGATGTGAGGATGCATTTGTCTCCGTTTCACATCTGCTGTTACAACAGTGTTTTCCAGTCAGAAATCCAATCCGCAGGCGTCGGGATGAGACGAATCACCAATGGGAGTCCGTACACCCCACCATGCTCCATCAACTCAGATTCAGTTGGTTCTACAGGAAGTGAGCTTGGCAGGAGGCCAGGTCATTATCTATTTATCCATTGAGCTGTTTGTACTCTTATTTAAACAAATGAACCTCACTAAACATTTGGCTTTGATGCAGTTCAGCAGACAAACTGTGCAAAGAGAGCAGCTCTGAAGGTGGATTTATGTCTGCAGCCTCACGACAAATCTATTCTACAAATATGCTTTACAGGACTTCAGTATATTCCTCTTGCAAATAGATCAAGTTTAACATATAAAGAACAAACACACGTGTAGTAGAACAGCATTAACCACAATCCTGGTATTTTGTCATACATGTGTTTCCTTTTTGCAAAGTACAGTATACATTTCATGCTCATTTTGGACATATTCATATTACCCCTGATATTGTATAAAATGCATAAAAATCCATAAAAATGTATATTATTCATTACCAATACAACTGATTTTATCAGGTGAATGCATGACGTCTTTATAAGTTATATCATCTGGTGCACAGGTGAACTAGATGTATGAAAACCAGGAAAATAACACTTTTAATATAAATTTCTGTGTAACCACTTGTATGCAGAGTACAAACAACATAAATTCATCTAATGGAATATACTGTTCTCAATCAGAAATAAATAAACAAATAACTGTTTATAAAGTTCATATCAGCTAACATTTCCCTAAGGTCATTTTAATTTGTACTGGACCTTAAAATATACAATTGAAATGTGAAAGCACCCTGTAATGTTGACCACACACTCACCAAATCCTCTTTCACCTCTAAAGTGACTCATTAAATTAGTATTGATTAGGCCCTGCTGACATGACTCTGGGCCATGTTATGTTGTCAGAAATCACTGAGATAAAAGAGAACCAGACAGAAGGGACAAGAGAAACGTGTGTAGAGGAAAGAGCGAGCGGAAATTAAAGAGATAAATGCAAAATTACAAGCACATAAAAAAAGGCAGGAACACACGTGAAAGAGGAAAGTACTGTGTGTTTGTACTGTACTGGATATTCAGGTGAGTATTATCTCACTGAGCTGATAAGAGTGACTGCAAAATTATGAGTAACTGTATTTGGACAGTTTATGGACTCAGGGCTGGTGTGGAGCTGGGCTTTTGGGTACCCAAAACAACACTGCTGATATCCCCTGTCCCTGAGGGACTTGAATAACAAATGTTCATGAGATTAGTGCACATTTTGGACTGGAACTGACCAGGGAATGCAAGTAAGCCTTAATGCTTTGGGCGCAAGATATTCAAGTGGGTGGGAGTTACACTGTGTAGCAGAACAGAGGAAGATTTTTCTTTTTTATTATTTTTTTTAATTTTTTTTATTTTTTGCTTGACTAAAGCAATTCAGAGTGATGAATCCTTGTAAGCGGAGGGAGCAATTTTATCCACCATCAGGCAAAAGAGCTGAGCCATGGGGGTGACCAACGGTGACATTGGTCACCATAGATTATTTTTTGGCCACCCCAGTCATTTGAAACTGTTTTCAAGCAATATACAAATAAGAAAGGAGAATTTTCTCAATTGACTGGGGTGACCGGACTGGTCTGTGGGAGGAAACCAAAGTACCTGGAGAAAACCCATGCATGCAAACTCCACACATAAAGGCCCCCAGACTGGGATTTGAACCAGGGTGACCTGCTCGCTGAGAGGCAGCAGCTCTACCAGTTGCACCACCGTACTGCCCAAAACATAAAAAATTAATTTTAAAAAGATCCTGATTGCAACACACTTCAGCTGAAGACCTCTGGAATTATAAGGGACCAGAACAAGAGGTCACATAACCTTCTGAATTTCTGAACGACAGCAGGAAGCTCACCTATGATTAAACATTGGTCTGTATTTTAAATTTTGCCTTGTTCTTTAGACAGTGTGGCAATAAGACACAATGAATTTGAACATGTTGCTTTTGAACTTTTGTTCAACCTCTTGGTATCTGTTTTAAACGTTTCTTTCAGCTGCTCCCTTGTTCAGGGGTTGGCACTGTGAGCAAACTCGCATGAAAGGTTTATTTGTTTTACGCCTGATGCCCTTCCTGACACAACCTGGGCTCAAACCCACAACCTCAGGATCACAAGACCACAGCACTGACCACTGAGCTACCGCAGCCGATTTTGGTATCCATCTATCTGTTACCATCTCAAATTAGATAATTATCAACACAAAAAGTTAAACAAAGCCAATTTTATTCAACAAATATTTTCCCTGTTTCCAGCTTTCACTTCTTTTTGCGCTGCATCCCACACTCCTCTCAACAGGAAGGACAAATTTGTCTGTTTATTTGCTCCCCAGCTTCTCCACACTCTTCATTATTGCTTCTTTTTGCTTGAGTGGCTGTGCAGACACTGGATTGGCTCCAGCCCTAAACCTCATAGGCCCAATCTCCCCTGCATGATTGGATGGGACAAGCCTTATCTCGTCCCAATCAATATCATATACCTGCCAGTGCTAAGCGATTGCCTTTCTCCTCATGCAGATGCTTGTCAAACTGAATGAGGACCAGTTTATTGACTGGGCGATAACAGAGGAGGCAATTTAAGTATTGGTTGGATTTTGATTCACTGGAATGAACCTGAGGGGTTGATGATTTCCTTAAGCAGCTGAATTGGTGACTACAAAAGTTTTAGAAATCAACTGATTTTTTTACGTGCCAGAGCATGTTTGCAAGAACATTTATCTTGAAACTCAACGTATCTGCATCATCTTTTCAGTGCTGTTAGCTCATTAAGATTTGGGGGTTTTGTCCCTCTGGCTGAAGCACCTGTTGAGATTGTCATGGATTCGTGATTTGCGGAGTTTTGTTTCTCTGTCAACAAATTTCTCATTACGATGCTGTGTCAGGTGCGTCTTGATTGTGTTTGTGTGCACCACTCAATCATGTCCTGATAGAAATCTTAAGGAGGTTAGGAAAAAAACAAATAATTCATAAATAGGTCAAAATGCAACAAAACACCTTTGTTACCATGCATTTACAGCTCTCCTCGTAATATTCTGTCTCAGATGAGGGATGCCAGTTAAAAGAGATGGAGTGAGTCAATAACGTCATCCTAATGCTTTGTCTGAAAAGAAAATTAAAGCCTAAGTTTCAATTTAATACAGTTTTCCATTCTTTTCTAATTTAGACCAGTTTTTTTCTTCATCATGATTTCTCCTGATCTTCCTGATGTAATTTTTTTCTAAAAACTTAGGTTTTTATTTTAGTTTAGTAACGAACATCATTTTTATTTGTGTCAATCTATTTTTTATTATATTTTCATGTAACAGCATCTTATTTCTTATTTGCAATTTATTTTATTTATCATTTAAATCATAGTTTACTCTGAGTCCTAGTGTTTTTTTTTTGTTCTCGCTGTGTAATTGTTTGAATGACAATATTAATAAAGTGAAACTGAAACTTACTGTTTTTCCATTTATGTAATTTTTTATGATGGTGGAAATCATATTTTAATTAAAAAATTTTACTAAGTTTGGAAAAAATACAGAACATGTAAATTTATATGTTACATTTTTCATCAATAATTTGTTTAGGGGAAAATTAATTTAGATCACAACATGATCATTACAAGTTCCCACAAGTTTTTATTTTTTTTTTTATTTTTTTTTTTATCTAGAATACCAACTAAATTATTGGAAAATTGTTTATTCTTCTTTTTATTTTATTTTTATTTTTTTTATTTATTTATTTATTTATTTATTTTATTGCACAAACGCACTACAGACTCCCTTTAACTAAACTCATATGTCAGCACGAGGATCATGTTCTGCTCATTTCAGGAGGTGGGAGAAATAAATATTTTCAGGTCTAATTGAAAACCCTCAGAGGCATTTGGCATCACTGCAGTTCAAACAAAGCACAATCGTTTTAAATCTGTACATTTTCAGCAGATTATAGTGTTACAAAACATAACGCAAAGCAACAATGTGTGTAGTCATTATTTGTGTCTGAATTGCTACTTATGAAACAAAATTATTAAAAACAAGACAGTTTAGCTCACCAATCATCTTTTTGCATCCATTACTGCAACTCTCCAATATACCATGACAGCAGGATCGTTTCATCGATGCAGCCTCATCATTATTATATTCTTGCCATTACTGAGTCAAAATTTCAAGGAATACTGTATTATTTGCTTGCCAAGAAACTGATTCCAGCATCACCAGATCAGTGCACATTGTACTTTTATCTCAATTCTACAGGAGAAAACCAATAACATTCTTCCTCCGATGCATGATTATTTCTTGTCGCAAGTCAATTTCCCTCTAAAATCCATACACTGCAGATTGTGGTGATGCAAGTTAATATAAATAGAAAAAAATCTATGAGCAATATAGCTATGAATTATTTTGATCTGAGCCAAGCATGTCTTCTTATCATGCATTGCTCTTTATTAAAAGCAAATCAGATTGATTTTCTGTCCTTTGCAATGCACTTGAAGCACTGAAACAATGACCCAGAATCAGGCTCTTTTTTACCAGCTTCATTTTTTGCACCTCATAAAACTCGTTCCCTGAGGGTTCTTTTTTTTATTATTCTTTATCACTACTTTCCTACTGTCTACTTTTAGCCCACTGAAGTTATACCAAAGAGAAAAAAGAGCTAAATGTTTTGAAAGAATGAAGACACAAAATTGATACTATATGTTGGGACTATTGGGTTAAGTAGGGATCAGAAATGGTAACTTTAGGGAAAGGAGATAAATTTGCAACATAACTTGTGGGGGTGAATGAGAGAGAGACGTAAAGCAAAGGAAAAGTAACTTCTGCCAAGGTTAATGACGAGCCTTTGGTGTAAATGAGTGCACAGTGCCGGGCCAAATACCTGAAAGCAAAAAGTGTGAAGGGGAGAAAGAAAAGAGGTGAATCAATGTAACAAACAGGGTGAAGGAAGGAGGCAATAAACTATTAATGAGAACACATTTTCCCTGATGGGGGAGAGACAGGACATAAAGGTCAGTGAATTGCCATGCTGGTGTGATTTACAGCAGTAACACACCGGAGCACCTGATGAGCATCGTAGGAGTAAAAACGTTGTCCAAACAAGGCAGTGGACACGTTCAAGTGTCTACTGTTTTGTTCTGTCTGCAGAATGTAGTTTAGCCAATACTCAATGATTAAAACCATTAATGTGTTTTTATGTTAAAAAAAATACGATAGATTAAATTAATTTTACTATAATCAGGCTTCATGTGGCTAAAATGCATGAATGCACGTTGTGACACTGTACGTGTGATTTTGTCTTTTTTTTTCCTTAACATTTTGTAAACTAACTAAAAAGTTCGCTTGGTTAACCCATATTCTGCTTACAAAAAAAATTGCTTCACTTACGCTAAACGGCTAAAAAGGTATAAAAAAAAACTGTAAATGCTAGACCTGTCACTTTGTCTGCATCACGTCTTCCTTCCCTTCCAGATGAAGGTGCACTGACCAGTCACGTCTTGTCATATCTACACATAGTAAGCCAACAGCATGCCTAACCTATGCTGCAAGACATGCCCACAAAAGACAGTAAGGAACAAGCTTGTAAATTTTGTTTGCGGATTTAAAGTTCAGGAACCTAGTTTAGCAAAAACTAGTTTAATAATTTTTTTGAAGATAGCAAAACTGCTAATTGGCAAAACAAATAATTTGTTCCACTATTAGCTGTTTGCAGATTAGTGGTACTGTGCCGACCACTGTGTAAAGTTCAAGTTGTGTTTACAGTATTTGTCATATGCAAGGTTAACACAGGGTTAACAGTACAATGGAATACTTAGGATGAGAAGAATAGATTTGACTTGCTAAAAAAATCAAATAACAATCCAACAAGAAATACTAAAAGCATACAATAATGGTACCCAAAAAAGTACCAAAAAATGAAAAAGTAATTATAATATTTACAATGTCCTAAAGAGAGATATTGAACAACAACATGGTAGAATATAATGGTGCAGCAGAATTAATTTGAATGAAATAAGTATTTCAAGAATGAAATGCAAGGCAGTAAGCCTATTACTTTGTAGATAAATCTTTAAATTGTGTAACAAACTTAAAATACAAAGTATACATTACAAAAGAACTAGAATTGCATTGCACTTCAAAAATACAGGTCAATGTTTTGTGCTATGTCTTTACTAAAATTTGTTAAAGATGCTTTTTGCTACATTTAGAATCAGAATCAGCTTTATTGTCATTGCACATTTTAAGTGCAACAAAATTATGTTCTATACAGCCATCCGAAATATGGATGGAAGTGTACAGGGGCTGCCCCTTCTAAAAAGTGCTGCCCTTATTGCTTAGATAAGAAAAAGGGAAGAAAACATAAGGAAAGAGATATTTAATGAAAAATAAAATAAAAAATAAAAAAAAGATCTCTCACACTGTGTCCTAGACAGAACACTGTTTGAGGCATCAAAAAAAATCTACCACAGCAAAGCAGCATAAATAGACATAATACATATGCGTGTGGAGTGGGTAAGGGGTGGGGGTCCCAGCACGGCTGCCAAGTGAGCGATGCAGCCCTGGGTTACTTTGCATCTCCTAGGTTGCTGCGCCAGGGGAGGCAAGGGAGGCCAGTGGAGACATTGAGTTTGAGGGAAGGTTGTAGCACAGTACAGTCCAGAGTTCCCCCCTAGCCATAGTCCTGATAAGAGGTGTTTGTTTATCAGCCAAATTGCTGGTGAAGATTCTCAGTCATCCAGGGCATGATAAAATCAAAAAAGGTTGAACCTTTTTTGATTTTATCAGCCAACTTTGTTGAGCTCTGTCACAGGTTCATGATCTTGGGGAAGGGATGGGGTGGGGAGGGGTGACATAGCATCATTATTTCCATAATATCCTAGGAGAAATTTGGGATAGTCCACCTTCCAAGGCCAGGTCCAGATTCAGGTAACAACATTGTTTTGAGGTCAGGCTGAACGCGTACTTTTCCGTGTCTGCCTTACATTCTCACTGGTACATT
This sequence comes from Hypsolebias longignatus, assembly GCA_031762435.1. Taxonomy (NCBI): domain Eukaryota; kingdom Metazoa; phylum Chordata; class Actinopteri; order Cyprinodontiformes; family Rivulidae; genus Hypsolebias; species Hypsolebias longignatus. The sequence continues at coordinate 9,765,869 of JARVGV010000350.1, read as the reverse complement.
CTCTCATAGCGACTCCAAACTGCCGAAATTGATTACTTACACCAACTCAAACTTACAACTTCTCCAAGATTTATTCCTTCCAACCGTTCATGGTCACTGCCAGAAAGTCCCACAGTCCTGATAAGGATCAGCCTGCTCAGCCTGATACAGTACCACATATAGTTCACACATATAGTCTTGAGTGTTGCCAAGCTTGGCACATCCCAGGAACCTGAAACAGCTGCTGATGTTTCCAAATTTGTCGAAAATCCACATTTCCACTAACGCCAAACAGTAAAATCCAGTTTTTATACATCCACTTATGTTTAGCTGAAAGCTAAATGTAACAATAGGCTAGCTTAAAGCTAAATCTATCAAAAGGCTAACAAAATGAAAAAGTATCAAAAGGGCAGCTCAAAAGCTAAAAGTATTGAAAGGCAAGCTAGAAGCATCAAGTAACAAATCTAGCTAGATGGTAAAAGTAATAAAAGGCAAGCAAGAAAGGGAATGAACTGGCTATTATTTTCAAGCAATAAAAGGTTTACTAAAAGCTAAAAATAACAGAAAAGTAACCAAAAATTAGAAAATGCACAAGAGGACAATAGAGTGGGTTTGCTAATGCAGATTTTCAAAAAGATTCATGTTTTTTGAGGAACATAGACTATCAATGTATTTGTACGGAATACTTTATTTTAAAAAGTTAAACCTTAACCTTAAAAAAAAAACAAAAAAAACGTTATTTTAAAAAGTTAAATATTTGAAAAATGTAAAACTTACAAAAAACAAAAATCGTAGCGCCCATCTTCTGAAAAGGTTTAACGTTTTGGTACAGGGACAGATAAAATATTACCAAATACTGTATACAGAAGTAATTTGGTTGCAAATAAAAGGGGCAGGGAAAAGTAAAAACATATAGAACAGCATGGTTGTTGATTCCACACAAAATAAGACACAAAGCTAAGGAAAAAGAAAACTTACAGCATGTTTTTGAAAACTAAAATCTACATAAACTTTAATATCAAATGTTTAGCTAGCTTGAAATACCCAAAACTCTTAAAATCCTTACTTTTTCATAAACAGGAATTATGTCAGCGGTTTTGTAAAAGCGTAAAATCAATACAGATGCTGACAGGTGACCAAATAAAACCCAAGATAATCAGATTTATATTTTCTTACTTGATCTTTGTCTCCACTCAGGCAGCTTTAAAGTTCTGAATCAATGTTAACTGGTTTATGCTTTTTTGTAGTTTTTGTTTGAACATACTTGTGTATTTTCCATCTTTACAGAAAGCAGAGAAAAATGTATAGTTTTGTTGTTGATATTAAAACTATTTAAGCAACTGAATTTAAAAAAAGCCATAAACTGTAGCCTTAAAAATAGAAAGAAAAAAAAATTTCAGCAAAAAATTAGGTAAATGTCGCTTTATTTTCCATAGTGTTTGTTAATGTTTTCTTTTAGTCACATTGAAAATAAAACATGATTTTATAGTTTTATGCATGTTAGGAGGCATCTCTTGAATTTAAAGATATGCCATTTCTAATCAAGTTTATGTTTTTTATCAGGTCAGGTTAGCAAAGGATTGATAGGGTTATATGTCATTATCTAACAATGTTTTTTTATTGATGAAAGTAGAATGGAGAAAATGAGGCTAACAAAATCCCAACTTTCTCAGCAAAGTCAGAAATGAGCGGCAGCACAATGCTGCAGGTTTTCCTGAAATAATTAAATAATCGAATTGTCTCCACGGTCTGAAGTTAAAGGACGTTCTGAATGAGGATTCCTGTTTTGTCGTCCAGAGAGAACGAAAGCTTTTAGGAGCATATTATCTCTAACAAGGGATCCACCCAGGGCCATGTGCGATACCAGGAGGATTGCTAATTCGTGAACGATATGCCTTTCTCTACACGGGTGAAATGTAAAGGAACCACATTGAAATTCTCTTCTCCCAGTCGTCTCGTATTCAATAAGACCACTTCTGGCGAATGAGTTGTGAAATTGCCTGCTATCAATATAAGGCCCCTTGGTAAAAGGCAGTTTCACATCTCTCTGAATTGTATTATTCCACCATTCATTTTTGGTCCAGAAATTAATAACCATTATGAATGCAGGCTTAGCCAAGCAACCACCGTGACTCCAGATGTGTTCAGCAGGCCTGAAGGAAAGCTATAGTGCTCCATGGGCAGCCATGTGAAACTAAGGACATTGTTTGATCATTTAAAATAGTTTTGCAGATAGGGAAGCGATGAGTGAAAGGAAGATGGAGTGAGGTAAGGAAAAGTCAGTATTCTTTACTAGGACCTTCATTTTGAGAAACAAAACATGCAGTACATTTATACTGCATGCAATATTTTCCTAACCCATTTTTAACTGTCACATTTCATATTGGTGACAACATTTTGCCGGCTGAAAAGGGAAGAGTGATTATTTCTATACTTCTGAATACCATGAAAAATTAACCACATTATTGAGCAACAGTGCCACATATGAGAGAGAACCTGAGGAGAAACCCAAAGTGTCTTTGAAAAGAAAAGAACTGCCTCCACTCATCTGTCCGTTATCTTTCTCAGCACTTTGGTTGGCCTTGTCGCCGTTTTAAGTGCTTTATAAATAAAGTGGTATGGTGTGGTATGGTTACCCGCATCTTCCTTTCCAGGTTATGGGAGTCACTGGTGCTCATATCCAATAACGTTTTTCTTTTTAAAGACAAAACTACCAGATGATTATTATACCACAGATCACATCCAGAGTAAGCCTAGATAACTCCATGGGTTTTGTAAACAAAGTTCAACATTTGATGTTGGTTTCATGAGAAACACTTGTCTCTTGACATCACTTCACTTATTATTTGTACTTTGTACACACACATCAGAAGCAGGGGAAATTTTCAGAAAATGGCTTCAACGAGATAATGACCTTAGATCTGTACCCTCTTGGAGATGTTTTTCCACCACTTTAAGTATAATGACAGTTTTTTTACAGATAAGAAGCATGATTGTGCCATGGGAGCGCTAGCATCGCCAGTTTTGGCCAATCTCTACATGGAGGAAGTGAAAAAGAGAATTTTGAACTCCTTAGAGAGAAAAATATAAAGTCATTGGTTTTGATATGTGGGCGATATAGGTCAAAATCTAAATTAGGGAAGTAGAGGCATTTACCAGACACATCAATGTGGACAACATCAGGTTCACCTAAGGAGGTTAACAATAATAAGCTGCCCATTTTGGACTGTTTGGTGCACATGGACAGAGATAGAAGCCCCGGGAAACCAACCTACATAGATCAGTACCTTGTGTTAGATTCTCAACACCCATTAGAACTTTATATTATCAGAGTGAACCTGTCATCATGAGGACAGAAGGGAAAGAAAATTAACAAAAGCACATTTAAAAAAAAAAAAACTCAAAACTTGTAGATATCATAAATGGGCTTTTGTCAAGATGGCAAAGAAATCTAGAAAACAGCACAGAACAGTGGACAGAAGAAAAAAAAACATTTATTGCTGGAATAGCTGAAAAAAAAATGATTTCCTCTATATAAAACATCCTCATGCTTTTCAAACATAAGACCCTCATACCTATCCTGGTTCATCCTACATACAAAACACCCAACTCAAACGGAGCGGTGTGGTGTCTGCAGTTCAGTGCAAGTGGAAGGTTCAAATCTCTATACAGGAGAAAATAAAAAAGCCTTTCCACAGATGCCATGCTCAACACTGGAGAGCCAGCTCTTCAGGACAAGGCTCAGCTGGGCACCTACACCTTAAGATTTAAAATAAAATAAATAAATAAATAAAACACAAATTGCAATTATCTGGTTTGGCAGCTGCTGCATCTTTATTTTCCTACTTAGTAATTCATTAAGTGTGTACAGACATGGCCAATTGCCATTTTTCTAAGTGGCCATTATCAGCTGGTTAAATTGGGTCTGCAAATAATTGATTTATCAAGCTAGGAGGCATCCTAAAAGCCAAGACGCTGTTAGTCTGAGTCATCAAGATCATAAAATATTGTTGAAAAATGGAGGTGATTAGGACACAAGCTGGATTTGTTAAAAGGTGATGGGTCCAACAGTTCGGAGTCAGTTCTCAATAAACGGGCTGGTTAGTAATAACGACCAGGTCAGATGAGGCGGCACACAAAATAGAACATAACCATATGTTTATTTCTGCTCCTTTAGGCCACTATCCTAAATGTTTTGCAGGCTTCCTGTTGTGCAGCACACCAGATTTAAATAACTGTGACAATAGAAAAGATGCTGAAGAGATAATTCAGCTGTTTCAATTGAGTTTGCTAGAACAGGAAAACATCTATAACATATTGGACATTTGGACCCAAATTAGACACCTCTATAGTAGCAGTCACTCAAATAAATCTATTAAAAAAATGTAGGAAATCAAACCTTGAGCCACTTATGAAATGTCCCTTTTCAATTTTTTCCACATATGC
>JARVGV010000350.1:9734928-9745430 GCA_031762435.1 Hypsolebias longignatus | reverse complement strand
TAGAAAATAAAACTTTCTTTAATTCTCTTCTTGTGTCCGGTGTCCATGAATATGTTTCACCCTCGCGGGTCGTAACACACATCATGCGTCTGGAAGAGAGAACAAGCATTCTATTTTTTACTAAAAGTACAAAACAGACTGTACATGTTAGTTTAAGCAAAATTTCTTGGACAAAACTGAGTAGAACCAGACAGCTTGTTAAACAGAGCAACACAGAGTGAGATAAATGAGGACATTAGGTAATGGTGTTCGTAAATATCAATACTTGAACCTTTCTGTTCATTTCACCTCCACAGCTTCAATCAGTAGATTGTCTGATGTTCATGATATGACTACAGGTTGGTTTTAACTTGATCAAAACACTTTTAACCCTTAAATGATTTTGCTCTTTACCCTGTTTCATAAACTTGAACATCAACACACATGTTCTTATGCTTGGTTATTTTATTCAACAAACATTTATTCTTTTGACATCTACTGAGCCCCTGCGGAGCCCGGGAGGGGATATGGGGGATTTTTTTTTTCCTCTTTTGTGTTCCCTTGCAAAAGTTTTTGCGTTCCCTTGCAACAATGTACTGTATAGTGTTATCTCACAGACAACAACAACAATTGGACAGACACCCATATTTGACATTCATGGAGTTTTGTTTTGAAATCAGCCTTAAATATAAGGATATCCAGTGTGTGTTGCAGTGGTAAAATTAGTTTTAAATTGGATATTTCACGTTCATGCTCCGTGGATTCAGCGGTGTCTTCCTCGTTCGGGCCAACGCAGGCGGTCTGATTTCGATCAGATGCTCTCAGTCTGTCCCTCCTCTGAGGAGCGATGGTTCGCTTAGGGACCATCAACAAATTACCGGGCTAATGAGATTGGTCTTAACACCAATATACAGTATTTTAGAGATATTTCCAGAGTATTTGTCAAAGCAGCACCATGTATCATAAGTAAAGTTTTCTCAGTCTATTTCTGCATGGTAATAAATCATGAATTTTCTCACCATTTAAAATCCAAAAGAACAAGGTGGCACTTGCATTTCTAAAGTATTGTAACTTTCTTTTAAAGCATAAAAGTGCATGTTCAATCATCCAGGTACAAAAATCCAAAAACAGTCAGTCATGTCATCTGGACTTCATCAGTCACCAGCAAAACCAGTAAACTGCTTGGTCCACTAAAGGAGTGTACTGCTTAGTGGGGAAAACAGTTTATTTGGGACTCCTCAGTTTGATGAAGCCCTACGGATAGAGGGCGAAATGTCTTTCCACCAAAAAGAAACTGTCCAGATGACCTGACTGACCATTAATGGATTTTGTACCTGGATGACTGAGCATGAACTTTGATGCTTTAAAAGAAAGTTGCAGTACTTTTGAAACACAAGTGCCACCTTGTTCTTTTGGATTTAAAATGGTGAGAAAATTCATGATTTATTACCAAGCAGAAATAGACTGAGAAAACTTATGATACATGATACTGCTTTGACAAATACTCTGGAAATACATATAAAATATAATGGTGTTCAGACCAAGCTCATTAGCCCGGTAATTTGTTGACGGTCCCTAAGAGAACCATCACTCCTCGGAGGAGGGACAGACTGAGAGCAGCAGATGACCGAAATCAGACTGCTGAATCCACGGAGCATGAACGTGAAATATCTAACGTAAAACTAATTTTACCACTGTAACACACAGCGGATATCCTTATATTTAAAGCCGATTTCAAAACAAAACTCCATGAACCTCAAATACGGGTGTCTGTTCCATTGTTGCTGTTGTCTGTGAGAACAAAAAAGGTTAAAACATGTCATCTGGACCAGTGTCTTCGAGGGAGGAACGTTTATTGTCTGTGAGGTAACATTACACACAGTACAGTATGGTGAGGGAACGCAAATTTAAAAAAAAATCCCCCATGTCCAAATATCAGCGGGATTTAAAATGTATTTTTTGTGGCAGTCAATGTCTGCCGCGATTGTCTTTCTAAGGGGTTTGCAACTGGATTTTATTTCTCTAAAATCCCTATGATTGTGAACACATATTAAATAAATGCACTGAGGGCACTGTTGCTTTTATGCATGTTTGTTGCCATATTACAACTAAAAAAAAAAGGTTTAAAATAACTTTAAAAATGGTTTTAAACTACTCGGGTTCGTTAGTTTCTGGGGCATCTGGGAAAAAAATGTCTCTCAAAGACAAGAGGGTAAAGGTGTACGTGTTGGATTCTTTCAGCCTAATGAGTGGTCAAACTGCACAAGGTGACTTTGATTTATCACCATCAGACTTCCTTCCACTTTTCCCCCCTTTGCTCTTTACTCCATCATCATGTCCTCTTTGCCTTTCATAGACTGGATAGCTGGAGTCTGCCCCAACACACTAATCATTAAAGGCAGAGCTCTAATTAAAACCAATGTTTAAATACTTTAACTAATCCATGCACTATTGTAGTGTATTAAGCAACTCATCATTGATTACCGGTAGTCAGGATGACTCAAAGGAAAGGCAAACTCATTAGAGATTTGAAAGATGCCCTTTGTTTATGCCTCCAGAAGGAGCTTTACCTTGTTTGTTTACTTGACTGCAAATAAAAAAAATTCTAAATGGCTATAAATGGTGCTTTTACAGATGTTGAATCACCAAAACGACAGGTCTACAGTCTGATTAGTGCCTCTCACTCTGAGAAATAACAGCTTTCAAATAAAGAAGACATTATTAATATTCTTAAAAGAATGGTAAAACAAATAAATACAAAAGTGATAGTCGTGATGGAAACTGTGCCACTATGCCACTAAATAACATACTGCTTCTAATTTATACTTCTACTAGAGGCTTTTGCTTGGAACTGGTTAAAACCACAAGAAAATTCTTGAGTTTTGCTGTTTTTGTTTTGTTTTACTTATTGACTTGTTGCATTGGAGACCATAAGTTATGAACTATAATTGTTTCTGGAAGCTAGTCCTAAAACAGACTGGCAACAAATCCAGAAACTACCCACCACACCTCCAGCCCTTTTGTCTAGTATGCTGGGATAAGCCTCAACCTTTCTCCTTAAATAAAAGAAAATATATACTGCTCCTTTTTCACAAGTTGACAGGATTTCCAGAGGTCTTAATGAAATGTCGGTGACATGATTCGGTCAAAACACAACAGGATTAAAGTGTCAAAACCTTCTTGTAACAGCTTGTAGTGGGTCCTGATTTTTGTTCCCAGTGATATTATAGGGCATAGTGACACAATCATATCTGCTCCTCCACTGTCATAGGTTATGTTTTGAGAGATGCTGTATGGACACAAATCACCCAACACTAGAAACAAAGCTGTATCCATCCTGAAAGTTCACAACAGCAGCCAAAATGAACCAAAATTAAACTAAACTACTAGAGAAACATTATTCTATTGTTATATTTCCTCAACTGGAGTTTAAGGATTCAAGGATTTTTTTTTTTTTTTGGTCACACCAGCTCACATTTGCATGTGTATGGTACAAAATCTGCACCATACAGATATATACCCCATACACAGCCATTTAAATCTATAGATATTTATTTTAGACAATTTTAGTGTGAATCAAGCAGTGAACTTTTCAGATTGTTAACACAGCACACTACACAGATAGTCTGACATTGTTAAAGGGATGGATGGATGGATGGATGGATGGATAGATGATGGATGGACAGACGGACGGACGGACGGATAGATAGAATAACAAAAAAATAATAAACTGGATAATACATCTTAATTTCTAAACACTCGACAGAGCTCACGTGTATTACAGTACATTTTTGGCTTCAGTTTTAATTAACAGTAATGTAAACAGAAAACCAATGTTAAGCTAATTTTTACAGGTTTTTTTCATTCACCACATTGAAATGAAATAATACTTTCAAAGCTCCTGTTTCCTTTTTGCAGCAGACGTTATCCTACTCAGACAATTTCTTATGGTTCCTTTTTAACTACCTGCTTGAACATAGTCATAGTTATGTCAGAGAAAAAGTAAGGCACTATATGAATCTTTGCAGAAATGTAGTCTTTATTCTCTTGTGCACTTAATCTGCAGGCTCTGATTCAAGCTCAGTTTTAACTCACACTTAGGTCCAGTGACAACCTATCCACCTTGCCCCATTGTTCACACCAGAACCAAAGATAATAGAAAGACTTTTGCACCAGGAGCACCATGGGACCCCAATCTCCTCTCTCACTTTCATACTGTGTTGCCTTTAACTTCTTCTTCAACCCTTTCTTCACCTCGTTTTCTTTTGGGTTTTAATTTTTTTTTCTCCCTTAAGTCTCTGTCTTCTTTCTATACGGCATTGTGAAGGGATCCTTTGTATAGTCCTGATGGAAAGACCACTTTCAAACAAAGACAGCTCACATTGTGGAACAGGGACAACAAATAGGATGTTTTGTGTGCAGTGTGAAGGTGCTCTTTCATCACCAGTGCACTAAGAAAGAGAAAAGAAAGGGAAAAACCAGTAGAAAAGGGTGAATGTACTTCAGATTTGTCTAGAATCTTTGCTTTCGGACGAAAGTTAAATGTGAGTTTTAAAGGGCTTTTGTACAATTTAATATAATCTGCAGGTATTCACAAGTTGTAAGCAATCTTATCATTTGTTCTTTTGCTATTTGGTATTATGTCATTTACTGAAACAGCTGTTACATTGTCCCTTTTTTTTTCTCCCTGTCCTGTTCGGCATTGTGGCACTCAGAATTATTGTCTGAGTGTTAAGATGAAGCCCAACAGATTTACTTTCACAAGCAGAGCATTATGGCTGGCCTTAATGCTCCACTCGATAAATAAATAAAACTTTATTAAAATTTGCTTTGGGGTTGTTTTCAGATGTAATGGACATGGGGATGAAAAAAACAGAGAAGAAAACAAAGGCAGAAAATTGGGAGAAGTAAAAGAGAAATAAGGCGATAGGAGTAGAGGAAAGAGAGAGGTATAGAGAACACACATCAAAAACAGAATAATGTACACTTTTGAAGACCAAAATATTAATATTTTAGACATAGAAAACCAGTGGTGGTGAGGGAAGCGATTTACATCAAATGAGAAAAATCAGCTTTAAATGGGAGATCTCAGATGTCTTTTTTTTTTATCTACCCCATTAGGCCTGATTTCTAGCCAGTTTCACTCAATGAGATTAACCTGCCTAAATAAAGGTTGAATGAATGAATTCTGAACTTTATGACCAAAACATTTCTCTCATGAGCCAGGCAAACCAAGCGCCTAATGAGTCTCCAATGTGAGGGGTGAGTAATTCCAACCTAATCTGGATGTAAATCCATGTACACAACAAGATCTCTCATAAAGCTTGGAACTCCACTCACTCCAAACATTTCCACCCCCCTCACCCATTTGTAAAAGTATCCTTAATACCAATTTTCAACAAAACCTTTGCTCATCAAAGCAATAACTTATTTTCTAGTCAAGTGATTGAACAGTTTCTCGTTTACTCTTATAGCTGTGATCATGTCTGAGGAGAGACCCACTGGTTAGGTTCAAGAATAACTCCATCTTATAAGGTTGAATCGGGTCCTCTGGACGGATTCTTCTTTGTTGAAACGTTTTTTTTTTGTTTGTTTTGTTTTGTTTTTTCACGTTTCAGTCCCTTCAGACTGAAAAAGGCTTTTGGATAAAAGACAAAATGTTTCAACAAAGAAGAATCCATCCAGAAGACCTGACTCAGCCTTGTTAGATTCATCTAGCTGGATTATTGAGCATGCATCAGGAATTTACCAGAGTGTTTGCTGTTCAGGTGGAGTTTAATTTCATTACACTGTTAGAGGAAAACAACAGCTCTTGCAGTCACTTTAAAGTAACGCTTTGTTTTGAACCATACATATAAAATTACATTGTGATCTCTAGTTGAGTTGTTTTTCAAAGTTAGGCAAGGATATTTCTGTGGTACTTTTTATGTGTCTCTCTGTTGCTATTTGTGTGTTTAAAGTGCACACAGGGCTCAGTCTAAAAGTTTAAACTCTAACTCCTAACAGCCGTATACTATAAATCATGTCGACAGGTTTGTTGCTGATAATTGCAGCTTTTCTTCACCCTGCCTTTCGGTTTGTGAACCTTTAGCTGACCAGCACCTTCCACTTGTCCAGGTCATGTTTCACTGGGGAAATTTCTTCTAAAAAAAATACCAACAGGTTCAGCACCCTGTGACCAATTGTAGGTACAGCACTACTGTATTACACCCACTGTACTCACCTTAAACTTTGAGTCTTCCTGGTTTCAAACAAGGTGACCTATAGTCAGTTTGAGATTAAGAATGTTTTTTTTTTTTTTTTTTCTGATTGACTTGGTCAGCTCCAGACAACGTTGACTGTTTTCAAATTTTTTTATTTAAGGTGTACTTAGGTTGTACCCCAGATCCTTTGTCTCCCTCTTTTCCACACAAACACACGAGCAAAAGTCTCCTTTCGGTGTCTGTGCAGAAAACTTTTTTTTTCCCACTTACTGTAGAGGAAAACATGACTGCTCTTCACAGCAAATCAATTCAAGATTCAATTCAATTCAACTCTATTTATATAGTACAAAGTCACAAGAGAAGTCATCTCAGGGCACTGAACAGAAACATTCATATGCAAGTTAATAATAATGATCTAAGGAGCAGACTGCTTTGAGTTTAACTTCAACACGGTTTCTCATTTTACCGTACCATTTTATTTACAAACCACTTTAAACAGCGACGGGGCCAACCAAAGTGATGTACAGACAGAAACAAGCAGGCAAAGTACACAGCAACATATAACGTAAAATCATAATATAGAAACAAAATAATAGCAAATAGGATAATGAATGTGATGCATATAGGCTCAACATAGATCATACAGTATTGCAAGCCAGGGATGGGTTTTTAAGCAATATTTAAAAACAGTGAGGGAGGGGGCCTGTCTGACAAGCAGAGGTAAATCATTCCAAAGTCTTGGGCCTGCGACAGAGAAGGCCCTGTCACCTCTGCGCTTAAGACGAGTTCCTGGAACTGTGAGGAGCAACTGGTCCGCTGACCTCAGAGAACGTGGTGGTACATACGGCTGCAGCAGATCAGTGAGATAGGAGGGGGCAGAACTGTTCAGTGATTTATAGACATAATGAGTGTTTTGAACTGGATTCGAAGAAGAACCGGTAGCCAGTGCGGGGAAGACAAAACTGGTGTAATATGCTCTCTTTTGCCTGTACTGTACTGGTAAAAAAAAAAATAGAGCTGCTGCATTCTGGACCAGTTGTAGTTGTGCAATGGAGGTCTGACCAATACCAAACAGAAGGGAGTTGCAGTAATTGAGCCTGGGTGTTATGAATGCATGTATTAACTGTCTCCTGGTTATTTTTGGACAATATGGGCTTCAGCTTAGACAGTCGCCTCAGCTGGAAACAACAGGATTTAACAATCATGTTTACATGACTGTTGAGTTTCATGGAAGGATCCATGATCACTCCCAGATTTGTGACTCTTTGTTTCTCTAACGGGGCTAGAGTGGAAAGGTCGATGCAGTGGTTGATGATTGTGTCGTTGGGAGGAAACAACATGACAACAACAACATTTTGAGAAGCATGAAGGTGATAGTGGAAAGGAAAAACTCCCTCATGAGGAAGAAACCTCCAGCAGAACAAGGCTCAGGACAAGTGGCCATCTGCTTCGATCAGCTGGGTTTGAGAGGAACAGGAAGGAGGAACAGATACACAATGGCAGGTCGAGAATCGCATTACGACTGAAATAATTTCCAATGAAAAGTATTCAATTGTAGCAATTCATTATAAGAAATGTGGTCAATTTGGGCCTCCAGTAGTCTAAGCCTATGGCAGCATAACAAGTCAACTCTAACTATAAGATTTATCAAAAAGGAAAGACTTAATCCCAGTCTTAGAACTGGACAATGTGTCAGCCTCACAGACAGAAACAGGAAGTTGGTTCCACAAGAGAGGAGCCTGATAACTGAAAAATCTTCCTCCCATTCTGCTTTTGGAAACTCTACGAATCACAAGTTAGCAGTCTGAGAGAGACATGTTCTGTTGGGAAAATATGGGACAATACAATCTGTAATGATGGAGCTAGGTTGTTGAGAGCTTTGTAGGCTAGAAGTAAGATTTTGAATTATATTCTGAATTTGATAGGGAGCCATTGGAGAGAAGCTAAAACTGGAGAGATATGATCTCTCCTAATAACTCCCATTAAGACTCTGGCAGCAGCATTCTGGATCAACTGAAGACCTTTTCAAGAAGTTTGTGGACACCTAGATAATAAACTGTTGCAAGTGTACAGTCTAGATGTGACAAATGCATTCAAAACATAGCTTTTTTTTCCTTCTTACAGTTTAAATGTTCTCTTCATGCCTGTTTTCATTACCCTGAATATTGAAGGACGCAAGCCTGTGTGCTCTATGGCTGCTCTGGTTTGATTCCAGAGACAATTTACATGAATGTTGGGCTAATTGGTGATTCACTTTTGGAGAGAGTGTGAGAATAAACGGTTGTCTTGATAAATCTGTAACAACAGGTGACTTGATCATGATTTGGCGCCCCACTGCTCACCAAATAACAACTGAGGAGAGCTACTACTTTGGATGAGTTGATGAATTATTAGATGGACTGGTTTGTGCTGCATCTTCTAGATAAACACCAGAAAAATGTAGAAGTTCATTGTTACACATAATCAAACTAATCAAAATGAAAAGAATGAAACAACAAATTCAACTATTATTCCAAAGCTAAATCATTTTAATTAGAAAACTATGTGTGATTTTTACCCTTGGATATGAAACAATCTAAAATTACACATCTTGATTTGATTAATGTGGCCTTTAAAAGTCAACTGTCTTAGGGAATGTGGTGACTAAATCAGTGTTGGTTGGTACTAGGTAGTTTTTCTGCCATTCTTTTTATTTTATTTTATTTTTTTAACCTTTGTTACTTGAAGGTTCTTTTGAGATTAGAAAAAGCAACTGAAATAATATTTGACATGAAATCTAGTAATAACATGTTTACAAGTAAAAAATATATACATCGTCTCAAATTTAAATGTTTTAGATTACATGATTGTGTTCAAACATCTTATATCTTTTTCTGACAATATTTTTATTTTGAATGAATAAAAACCTATTTTCCATGAAAATGTATAAGGATTTTATAGCAGAACGAGAAAAAAAATGCTAGGAGCTTGCAAATAATTTGTACCTAACTGTGATAGAGTGGTCATGTTAGCTGTGGTTTATTGTCAGCAGAAGGAAGCTTTGCGTTGACGATTCACATGGTGGAAAACGGTGAAGGTGAAAGAGCTGTAACTTTAAGGAACTTTACAAGAAATAATTACACGTCTTCATCACAGGGAGGCCAGAGCAGCTTGTGGCTTGCTGCTTTTGAAGGTTACAGTCACATCACACAGGGAGCAAGAGGCGCAACATTGCTTTGCTTACACATTTGTCTATAACCCCCCCCACCCCAAAAACAGTTTTACCTGCTAATTGTTTCCAGCCTATTCCTATTTCAATAGATGGTTGTACGTTTGCCGCCTTAATGCACTGGAAAACCTTTACAAGAACATCGTGATGAAAGTGAAGAATCACTTACCTGATTTACTCTCGCTTTCAACAATACAACATAAGCAGAGGCAACTCAGTCTTTATCGAGCCTTTAAAAATACTTATTTATAAGTGCAAGCATGTAAATCTAAACATGCCATGTAAGTACATATGATGTAAATAGACACTGAGTGACAGTTCAGCAGAGCAGGACTGACAGAAGCAGACGACTCTCAGCAGTCTGTGGATTCAGTGATTGAAGCTAAATTAAAGTGACAGCTAAGCAGATGAATAGTTTCAGTATACAGTACAGTATTTGTAAAATAAATACTTTGACAGCCAGTAAAACATTGTAAAGGATGTTCATTGTTATTTGCAACTTTCATTATTCTTAACAAAATTGGTTAAATGTCATCTGGAGCAGTTTCTTTAAGTGAGAAGCGTTTTGTCGCCCATCCAGAGGACTTCCTCAGTCCTGACGACCAGATCTGTCCCATAGGTAGCCTTCACGCCGGTGTTTCAAGCCAACCTCCTGTTGGAATCTCAGAAGTACACGTTTAACACGTGCAAAACACACCCATACAAAACAATCAATCATCATGAACAACAATAAAATGTTTTAGATGTTGGCTTGAAACATTATCTAGTTGTTACCGCTCAGCCTCCTGCACAAGCTGAGGCTCCTTCCCCACCAGAGAGATTACATTCCATGTCTCAAGGGTCAGCTTTGGTAAGCCAGGGTCAGAGCACCAAGGCACCCTCCTTCGGCTACTACCCATGGCATCATGCACCCAGCCCCATATGGCCCCTCCTTCAGGCCTTGCTCCAAGGTGGGACCCCAGTAACTCACATCTGGACAAGGGATACTGAGGCCTTTGATGTTTTCTGACCATGCAACTCTTGAATAGTTCGATCGCCGGTTCAAGCCCCGGTACCAACAACATCAAGAATGTGGGTGGGATAAGTGAAGCAGTCACACCTGTCTCCACCCT
>JARVGV010000350.1:9647749-9662227 GCA_031762435.1 Hypsolebias longignatus | reverse complement strand
TAATGAAGGGCTAATGAAGGGCTAATGGCCTACTGGGATGCTAGTGACGCCGTCCTCCTCCGTACAGTACTGTATTCTTCTGCCGCTGCGCCGCCATGTTACAACGTTTAACGTTGTAAAACTGACGTAAAAACTTAAGACTTAAAACCAACGTAACTGCGTAACGTGAATAAGGGAGATGCGTCGTAACCTCGAAACGTCGTAACCCAAGGACTACCTGTACCCATTACTGGATTTTTACAGCTTTCTTACAGGACACATGTTTGTTATGTATCTGATAGTTTTATGGTATTTACTTGCTACAACACCATTTTACATCTCATATCTTTCACACCTCTACACCCTTGAGGTCCTGCGATGAAGACTTGATTGTCCCCCAGACAAAACTGAACACTAAAGCAGACAGAGCCTTTTCTTCTGCAGTTCCAAGACTCTGGAACTCCCTTCCTCAAACTCTCCGATCAGTGGACTCAGTGGTTCCCCTTTTTCTAATCTAACGGAAAAGGAAGCACCTCTCAGTGAGGCTGCAGCCTCAGACACCCCGTCTACCCTGTCTGTTGTTTGTTTGTTTGTGTTTCTTTGGATGGACTGTAGTGAAATGTAATTATGCTGTGCTTCTGTGCAATGACAATACAGCTGATTCTGATGTGCATTCAGTTATGTGAATGGGTTTGAAACAAATTTACCATCATTCAAACAGTGAATAAAAACAGAAAATGGTTACATTTAGCCACGATTATTTGGCTTGAAGTTAATTTAACGAACCATAAAAGGTTGTGTCAGAAGAACATCTGATGGTTCACAAAAGGTTAATCAGTTTGCAGAGACTTATGTGTTTGTAACCAGATGTGGTAAAACAATTTAAAATCACTGAGCTCACCATTGAATTTTAACGTTTCATTTTTATTAAACCCATTGCCAAAACAGAATCTAACCATGTGGAAAACTATGGACTACAGTGTTTCTAAATGTCTAATCTGTGCACAGCAACATGAAGACGAAGTAAAGTTGAGAAAACAAATGGTGCAGAATAAATTGAATCACTTAATATGCACGGAGTTCTCAGTATTCCGAGCTGATTACCTTTTGTAAACAGATATTTGTTTCAGTCGCTGAGACAAAATAAGTGAAATTAATTTGGAGCAGTAATTTGTGAAGCGTGTGGAGGTGAGGGGAAACTGGTAATTGAATTTAAAGATTCGTTTTGGGCGGATCATTAGGTTTTATTTTTCACAAATTTGTTACATTGGCTTGATAAATGCGTCAGAAAAGCATTTCTTATTTGTAATGAACAAGGCTGAATTATTCAATGTGGAATTAGGATACGTCTCAGGCTTCAGCTGATTAAACCACAAAAAGTTGTCGTTTTCTAGATTTCATTTGACTCTTCGTGCCTTTCTTCTCTCAGTTTTCATTTGAAGTTCTGCTTGTTTTAGAATTATTTTTTTTAATTCTGCTTCCTACGCATTTTCATTTTTATTTTTGTCCATTCTATTTCTTTTCTCAATAAATTTCACAGACACTGAGTTAGCATTTGGTGTGGTAGTAGCTGAGAGTCATTCACAACACCTACTCTGAGCTCTATCATATCTTGCAAAATCCTACAATATTACATGAGATACATCATTTACTACTTTGTAGATTTGTTGTAAATGGCCTGTGATTTAACAAGAATAGATTTGTTTTGCAACAAATATTTTCCCTATTTTTGCCAAATGCCTGTTTAGAAATTAAACAGTTTCATGGGGGAAGTGTAATAATAAAGTTACAAAAATAATACATTTCTAATTGTAACTATGCAAAATCTGCAGAGAACTGCAATTAAACTGTGACCAAACACTTGTTTTAATTAGTTAGCTTTGTGGTATTTTATGGTACATGTACCGGTACTTGCATGAATAGCACTTCTGAGCAGTTCCTGAATTTCTCTCTGCAAAAAAAAAAAAAAAAAAATGCAACAAGAAATATCAAATCACCAAAAAAGTTTTTGTTTTAGCTTCTGAAACCAATTGTGTACTGCCAGACTGCACATTTGTTCACCTTCAACTTTTACTAAGCTCCTTTATTTTTAGATTAGTAAAAAGAAGCAGAGAAAAAAAAAAACTTCCAGATAAGCTCAGTTCAGTAAAATCAACACGAGCTTTTAAACTGAGCCTGGCATGAAGAGGCAAATAAACATTAAACGAGACGCAACAAATCCTACCATCATCTGTCTGGAAGTCTTCGTGAATAAATCTGAATTATTTGTAATTGTTTATGCCAGCCTGGTTGATTAAAATTCAGCAGAGCACCAGTGAGGTTTTCTCGATTGCTTATTTTCTAACAAGTTCAAGTGTGAGCACAGCTGCAAAATAAACTCTTCTGCAGGCTAACTATTTGTTTGCTTTAAAGCATCATTAGGATGAGTCCTCTTCAGGAAATTGCTGTCGCTCTTCCATAAAATGACAAAAGAAGCTCTAAAAGTGAGAGAAGTAAATGTAAAACTTGCATTGGTGTTGGAGCTGCGCTGCACTCAGGTCAGAAAGTAAATAATTACAATGAGAAGGAATAATTTCATGATTAAATTAAAGGAGCCTGGCATTCCTTAAAAGGATGCATGTACAGTAATTCACCTCATTTCATGCTTAAACTTCAAACTAAGGTTTTCTTAAGATGAGAAATGACAACGTTGTAAGCATTTTGATTAATATTCAAAATAACACTATATCCTGAGTGGTCTGTACATGATGGAGTATGTGTTGTGAATAACAGACAACTACATTTTCAAATTTTACTTCAAAATCTCTAAAATTCCTTGAGCTATAACCATACTTGTGTAGTTGAAGGTTGATAAGCTTTTGTGGCCATATTAAATGTGATTGACTCCAAAAGTACAACAATTTTAGATGTACATCCACTGATGAGTTTCTGAAAAATTAATTAAAATATGTCCAGTGGTTCAGGAGATATTTTGCTAACAGACAGGAAGGGTTTACTTCAGCAGTTAATGCTGAAGTTTCATGCAAAGATGTTGTGCAATGAGTAACACTAGAAATATGTGATGTGAGTGAGTCTCAGCTACAAATATATCAAAGTTCAGCACAATATCTGTAAAACTGACTGGATTTTTATTATTATTCAAAGTTAATCAGCTGTGGCAGCCATCTCAGAGCATGCTGCCTCCAAAATGTAATCAGTTGTAGACGTTAAGCCCAATGATCACTTTTTTTTAATTAAAGACCATCATGTGGTTTATCAGATATTTTGATAACAGACACGTGAACACACAAACACAGGCAGAAATATGATTGTTCATTGTACTATTAGTAGCAAAGAATAAAAATATATGTTTATTGCACATATATAAACCTAAATCTCCAGTAATTTCTCATTTCAAAAAATGGCTAATTACTGAAACACTGCTAAAGAGTATTGGTGGGGAGCAGGAAGTGAGATTAGTAACAGTGATAAAATGACAGTAATGATTCTGCGCTACGGTCTGGTTTAATGCCTGGAAGGCCTGTCTGAGAGCGGGAACAGATTAGAGAAACATTCACTTCTCCCCGGAGGCAATTTATCTTCCAGCACTAGTTAAGAACACATTGTGATTAAGTCTCATACGCAATCAGAACAATCTGGGCTGGTGCTAAATCAAACTGCTGAGACTCAGCTCCCATGTATATTTTGTTTTGTTGTAATTGAAAATTCAAAGATAGATCGGATGTTCAAAGGATGATGTAATTTATAGTTTTTCATTTTTTACCACAGTTCTACACCCAGCAGTGCAAATCTGCAGTGAACGTAACACTTCCAGACAATAACAGAGTGGGTTTTGAGTCTTTTTTCAAACAGGGACTCCTCATTGTGACACAGAGCCACCAGGTTTCCTGCACGTGATGCTGCTCAAGGTGGCTGCATGTTGGAGCAGCTCTGTTACTTTCAGTCTGGGGTGTTACTTTTGGGAACTTTTTTTTTTCTGGATGTGGGCGGCTTTTTTTTGGACGATTGTGTCCTCTGCTGTTGGATGCTGTCCAGCTAGAGGGATTTTTACTGAAGCCTTTTTGCTTTTGGACATTTGTTATGATGTGTAACCATGACAACAAGGTGGTTTTTAAAATCGGGAGCAGCTGATTAACATCTCAAAAGCTCAAATAATATCTCAGCTACAGCCCCAAATCACAAATGAGTTAAAAAAAGGAGGTGCCATGGACGCATCACCATCTATTTGGCAAAGGTGCTTGAGCACATGACCGCCGAGATCCTGGGGCTGGTGGGAACCGCGGCTCGTGACGACAAGAAGACCAGGATCATCTTCTGACACCTGCAGCTGGCTGTCCGCAATGACAAGAAGCTCAACAAGCTGCTGGAAGGAGTGGCCATTGCTCGTGGAGAGGTTCTGCTCAAGATTCAGGTGGTCCTGCTGCTCAAGAAGACGGAGAAACCCATCAAGTCCAAGGAGAGAGCTCCACTTGCGACCAGTTTCTTCAGATCTGCTGTAAGACAGACAACTACAAGAGATCCTTCCTGCCCACAGCCATGAGCCATCAGCATCTTTAACAACTCTAATCAATCCAGGATGATGAGCTACAACATTTAATTTGCCTTTGGTATTAATAAAGTATTTTTGAATTGAATTGAACTGAATTTGAACTCCTGCAGATCTAAGAAAATCACAGACTGAGTCAAAGTATGATGAAGGTGGAACAATGACGGTTTTGCCCGTGTCTGAATGTTTGTGTTCATTTGTCTGTTTAAAATATTAAAAAATAAAAACTCTTCAATCACTTAATGTTAACAAAACTTCAATAATACAACACAAACCTTGAGTGTGACATCACATATAGCATGAGACTGAGCAAAATGGCTACAACTTTATGATTTCTCAACAGGGCTATATAGACCTTGAAGAGAGAAGAGGAGAACGTGATGATCCATGAAGCCTGTCAGTTATTGTTAGAAATGTGCAGGATTCCTCTCTCACAGTGTGAGAAACTGCTAAATGTTTTTTTATGCCACATTGTGCCTGACGTGTTGATGGCAGACGGTCATATGGTGCAGAGAGGACACCGCCGTTCTGCGGCTTCATGACTCAAAGAAAGAAAAAAAGTGCAAATTGCTCACACCTGCTTGAACTAGACGGGCGTGGTTGCACCAGCAGAATATTAAAACATGTTTGCTTTGTGATTATGGGGCAGAAATTGAGGAAACAGGGGAAGCAGACTTTGTAGCTAAACTCAATAAAGAATCCAGGCCTGAGCGTTTAAAACACAAACCAGGCGTTGGTGTAGATTAATGATGGACATACTGTGTTATTATGTTAAAATGTGGTTTAAATTTTATCTAAAAGCTTTTTTATTTTTGTAAATTCTAAAGTCTTAAGTGTGATTGTGTAAGAGTACCAACTTCTACAGCTCCTCGCTCCAAGATGGCCACTAATTACCTCTAGCTATCGGCCATCTCCTTGTTGAGGACCTCCTCTACTTAAGGCTGCAGTTGATTGCGACTCTTCGCTGGAGCATTATATTACTCCATGGTGTTTATGGCCATGGCCCATTGTGTTTGTGAAAATAATATTACTCACCTTGTTCTTTGTGCCTCCAGTCATCCTGCTTCCTCGGGTGCTTTCCAGTCCTGGTCAGCCTTGGTCCTGCTTCCAATCCTTCGTGCCTTGCCCTCCAGCCACTTGCCAGATCATCACTCTCTGGAACCCTCATTGGATCTGCCTCGGTGCTCCACTAAACATCCAAACCTGTAACGAGAATCAAACAGCAACTTCAATATTCAGCTCCTACATCTATACACACCTGACCTTGTCCGTGCTCCTCAGGAGGATTATTTGTACATATTATACTGTACTATGTATACTCTATGTGTATACATAGTACAGTATAATAATGTATGTGTATTGCACACTGTAAACCTTTACCCTTTTGGAGTCTTGTTTCGTTCCGGGTCTCGTACCAATCGGGGTTTTCCAAGTTCTTTACAGATTGTCCTTGAGCGAAATACCCACCGTCATTATTTCTAACTCATAATACCTACTCTTCTTTTGTTAATAATAAGCGGGACCAAAGTTTTTCAGATGACAGTTTAAAGTAATTCTGGACTGAAATTGAAGAGGGGCTGCAAGTAAACCTTAAGGTTTCTGCCAGGGGGTGGCCAGTGGTGGCCTTGGACAACATAGACTAATCTTTGGCCACCCCAATCGTTGGAGGAAACTATGCTTTTAAGCATTAGAAGAACTAGAAAGCATAGTTTCCTCAAAAGAGAGGAGTAGTTGACATATTTATGGCAGTAGCCATCTTGGATTTTGGCATGGCAACTCAATTTTAGATGGTGATTTATTTATTTTTTACACCTAGATGCAGCCACACACCAAAATGGGAGTTGGCACATTGCTTATTTTTTTACAGTTCTCCAGTTCACAAGGTTTACATATATGAGCAGATATATTGGATTTTGACATGGCAAGCCAGTTTTTGAAAGGAACAAATAAAGCCACACACCACAACGGAAGTCGGTACCTCACTTATTTTTCAAGTTGTGAAAACAACATGCAAGAACAGACGATGGAAGGATTGATGGAGTTACACATGGAGGGTATTTCCAATTCCCCCCCATGGCTGTGCAATGGGGGACAATAAAGTAAAAAAAAAAAAAATGGGAGCTTAATGACATTATCTTCTGTTTGTAGTCATCAAATAACCACTTTAAGAGGTGTCTCACAGTATAAGTGGCTGTTGCTCTTTCTATTTTAATAAGTTATCTAACAAATCAATACAGTAATTGTACATTAAATGAAATTAACCAAAGCTGAGCGTGTGTAGTTAAGAGCGTGCACTGGGATTGCTATCCTGCAGGGGAAATGATGTTGACTGGCCGTTGCACTACTTTGGTGCAGAATGAAATATCCCAACAACTGCTGGATGGATCATCATTAAAAGTGATACAGACATCTGCGGTCCACAGAGCATGAATCCTAATGATGCTTTCCATCCTGCTAATTTATGCTTTCCCCTGTCCTCAGCCCTCCATCTTCTGGTTGTGGCAGGGAAACCAATCTCCCTCCAGCATCATGAAGAATGTTCCCACCTTTAAATGTGTCAAAAAAAACAACAAAAAAAAAACAGCAAGAAAGAAAAAAAGAAGGAGCTCAGAGAGAGGATTCCCAGGTGTGAATTGGTCTACTCAAATGAGCATGCTGAGTAACAATTTGTGCTATATTCATAAATTCTTTTCAGGTTTTTGGGAAAAGACGATCAAGGTTATTACAGCTCATTTAATAAAAAGAAGCAGACAAGCAGATAATTTGGAAGCTACTGTATGTTGAGTGTTGAACTTTTTTTGTTTTATTATTATCATCCTAAAAACCAGATTAATTTTGAAAAGCAGACACATCCAATCGACCCCACTTTAATTTCTCCTGTCAAGATGGTAACCTGCTGCTTTGAGTTACTTCGGGTTTATCGGTCTCTGCTTCCTTGTCTTCTTATTACATATCACACTTTTATGCTAAATGTTTTCCTTTGGACATTAATGCTGGGAGGAGGTTGATAAAGTGTGCTCATTTCCAGGAGGACTTTTAATGATCTCTGTGAACATCAGACCACTAAGAATTTCTGTGGGAGAAGTTTGCACCACTAACTTTAAGTGAAAAACACTATTATTTTCCTATGTTTACATCGTCTTCTAAATCAGACAGCTTAGTGGCTTTTAATTATCTCCAAGACAGGTGCATTGAGGGTGCAGCAAATATATGGCATGTACAGTATAAATAAAAGATTAAAATAAAAGATGCCCTGTTTTTCCACTTCACCTCCAACTCAGGTATTTTACCAGAGATGTGGAGATGGAGGGTTCTGTGCAGTATCTTAGACATTCCTTGGACTGCACTCATCTGAACAGAGACCTCTGAGGTTCTTCCTGATCTGCCAGAGCCACTCTTGGTGGAAGTCACAGCACCAGGTCCCCCCCAGCACCACCATGAAAGGTGGGCAAACATGTAACTGCCTGTGTCTGTGTGTGTTTGTTTGTCTGTCTGTTAATGGACAGCTTTAGATTAACATGTTAGAAATAGATTATTGAACGAACGTTTACGACTGATTGACTTGGAACCAAACTGATTTATGATGACCATTACAGCTAATCAACATTCACTGACACCAAACCAGCTTCAACCAAGTCATTCTTGTAGATGTTCAGTTAAGATTTGGTCTGATAGTAGCACAGAGCTATTCCCATCATTTATAGATCATAGAAAAGGTTTTGTCTAAAATTTTCACAGGCAAGACAGCAACACCCGCTTCGAATGTTATCAACCATTAAATGGCCGTTATTACCATACTTATTATCATCTCCATAAGTAGCGGTCTGCCCCTCCTGTACCTCTTACTAGGTTTAAAGGTACGTTGTTAGCGTTGGTACCGATGATAAGAGGCTCCGTTTTTAGCTACGTCTTTAGGTTTACAGTAAAGAGTCTGGCGTTACGTTTAGGGTCTTGGTTAGGTTTAGGCACAAGGGTAAGGGGGGTTAAGTTTAGTGTTGGTCCTCTGGGTCTGGTGTCACGTTACATTTACGAAAAGGGTTATATAAGCTGAAAAAAAAAACACCATAAAAAAACACTTCCTGGTTTACTCCGACAACACGCTGCCTATTATCAGCAATGAAAACGCTAATAACGTGCTTTTACACCTGCTAAGACGTAGGTGGGGCAGTTTCACCGCTACATATAGGGATGATAACAACTAATAACGGCCATTTAATGGATTGATAACATCCGAAGCAGCTCACAGCAATCAAAATGCATTTTTATGGAATGCTTTTGTCATGCTCATCTGTCTCTGCTTGCCCCCCCCCCCCCATCTGCTCATATATCTGCCCCTTCAGGCCAAGATCACATCCTCTGTTCCCTGCCTCGCTCACAGCCCCTCATGTCATGTTTCTGCTCCTCTTTGCCATCTTGCTGTTTTGACATGCTCCTGTCATTTTTCAAGTTTGCTCCTGTCACCCTTCACCACACCCACTCTGCTATGTTACTGCTATCAGCGATCATGCCGTTCACCTGTTCATTGCCCTTTATAAACTCCATGCTCACTCGCAGTCTCCACCAGATTATTATACCTCTCATGATCCCTGAAATGCTAGTTTGTTTCTTGTTTTATGACTGAACTTCAAGCCTTGTTATTTGGATTATGACCTCACACCTGTTGAGACCGACTCTGCTTCCCACTACCTTGACTATGCCTCTCGGATCACATTTTGGATCAAGATTAGCATATCTGACTAACTGTGCTTGACCCCTGTCTGTTTTACTGGACCTCACTTCTGGATTACCTCTCAAAATACGTTCAGCACAAGTCTGCTGCTCCTCTGCTGTTCACTCACTGCGAGTGACGTCATCGGCTCCAACTCAATGGAGGAGCCCCTCCCCTGACTGTGAAGACTGGAGCCATCCTTGGACCCTGACTTCTACCAGCAGCTTTTCATTAGTAAACATTATTAACCCTTCCTGTTGTTCGGTTTTGTGTGCTAATCCAAAAACACAGTCTTGTCAACTTTATTAATTTTGATTAATTAATTAATATTCATCTTTATTTCCAGTTTATCTTAGTTTTCTAATTTTTGGCATTTGTATGGTTTCCATTTTTGTTTTACTTCCAAAGACTTTTTTTCTCTGTTTTTATTTTATTTTATTTTTTTCCTTTCTGCTGTTTTAGCTCCAAATGTTTCCCACAGGCAAAGAAAAACAAAATTCAGAATTAAAATCCTTATCATGTTTCACTTTTATTGCTGCAGGAAAATTCCACCCTTTTCCTATTATTCCAGTACATCTTGTGCATTATGAAAATTACACCACCACCATCCCAGCACTTTATCCAATCATACCTACTGGTACCATTTCTCTCTACTGATGACTCCTCGTACAATTTCTCTTGTATATAGCTACTGTCAAGTGGTGAAACAGTTTCCTTGACCACTGCAGGGACTGCAGATGTTTAACAGTTTGGGATTTAACAGAGCGATAAAGCTTCGCTGAGTATCTGCAGCTGACACAGACCTAGACCTAATAGGCATTTTGCTCTTATACCACATGGCTATACTGCAATTCATTAAATGTAATTTAAGATAAAAGGAAAACATTAGCAGCTGCATGTAAGTTAATGATTGTTTTAGGAGGCAAGAAAACAAAAGTGAGAAAGAAAATACAAGATACTGTTCAACTGACTTATTTTGTTTTTTTCCTCTTCAAGGGTCATAACAACGAGTCATCATCCATCCTCCACATCACTCTGTCCTCACTCCAACTACCTCCACTCCTCTCTAACCACATCTGTATATCTTCTCTTTGGCCTTCCTCTTTGTCTTTTTAAAGGTGTCTATATTTCTAACAGCCTTCTGTCAATACACCGTCATGGAAATAATATGCAACTTCTTGTCAAACTCTGATTTGAAATGTGTCAATCAAGAATGATCTTAAAGTTCAAGGGAATGACCCCAGAGTTCATCTAATTATCATTTCCCTGGTACATGGCTGAAATGCTCTATTCAAAAATGACCTTAAAAGGTTAGTTTATTATGTGTTCTTGCACATTAGAACAATAAACTTCCTTTACTGGCCTGAGTCAATACATGGGAAAAATCTATGGCCTCTAGAATAGTAAAAGGTCTGAGAAACATGCATCCTTTTCCTCTTCTCTGCCATTACTCACCCTACACATGCACGCATTTGTAATCCAGTCAGAAAAGAGGGTGGGGTTTCTAATCATTTAAATGTTCTTTAGATGTTCCCTTATCATTTGCTGTTTACAACCTGATCAAACATGGTTAGAGTTAAGAGATTCAGGCATTCATCCATCCATCCATTTTTTGTTTTTTTAACCCACTTCTTCCTTTTCGGGTCATGGGGATCACTGGTGCCCATATCCAGCAGTCACTGTGCAAGAGGCGGACTACACTCTGGACAAGTCCATCACAGATTCAAGCATGAAAATGAAAAAACAGGATGTAAACCTCACTCAAGGACCATCTACTTTGATTCTTCAACTTTAACTGAAAAGCCTCCTATAATGGTCACTGGAAGACAATCTACAATATCTGCAGATGCCTAAACTTTGACAACCCTGGATAAACAGCAAACAACCTTCATGGCAAAGAACACTGCTCTTGTCTGTGATACCCCTGTATCAATCAGTATCATGACCAAGCTACAAATGCTCCCAGGAGAACCACTACCAGTGTAGAACACAACTCTCGCCGCTTGAATTGCTTCATCGGGAGTGGTCTTTAGAACAGTTCGAATTATGCGATGCATGGGATACATGTTTAACTATGAAAGAGGCAAGCTCTGCATATCAGCTGTATGAAGATGAGAGATTGAGGCCTTTAACTCCCGCTGACATTTGTTTGGGCAGTTTGCAGACAGTCAAAACCACATAATACCCACACCACCAAATCTTTCCCAAGCTGGGGAGAATATGAAAGCTCACAGATGATTGAAAAACAAGACAAAAGTGGACTTTTTTCCCATCTCAAATGGAAATTGCAGAGAAAAAGCTTCTCTTCAAAGCAGTCTGGCAGGCTAAAGACAACCTGTCCAGTCACTGTTTGTTTTTTCAGGCAAGTGTACGCAAGTCTAACCACAACATTTCCTCGAAACTCTCTGGAATTCTGACTGTGGTGTATTTAGAGCCCTGCCAGTGCTCCCAGATGACACTTGGGTGCAACAATGGATGATATTTGGTGAGAAAATCTCCACCCTTTTCTGCAGCAGGTGGTGCTGGACCGACATTCTGACTGTGAAAATACTCTAACCATTAAAGCTCCGCCTCCCAAAGCCCCACCTCTATAATATATAAGGAGATGTCTGTAGGTATTCCTGCTACAGACTATTTTTGATTCAGCTCGACACAGACCAGCATGAAGAAAATGACAGGGACGGACAGACAGTCCACGCTGGCCTCTTACTGGGGAATATATGCCCAGCCTGAAGACCAGAGGATTATAGCTTGGATCTACTGACCACCTTTTCCAGTCTTCCTCATCCTCTTCAGCCCTTTCTCTCTCCAAGGTTCTACCTATCATTGTTGGAGAAGTTTCTGTGGAAAAAAACAAGGCTATCGTCCACCATCATAGAGGACTTACCTGAGACTCTCATCAAGACCCTGCCTGTAATAAAAGAAGAGGATTCTGCCACTTCTCAGGCTCCATAGCCCTCTACTCCAATATCAGATCACGGAGACAAAATTGGCATGTGGTTCACCTCAAGTCTAGTCAGGAAGGGGAAATCTGCAGTTCTTCCTACTTATTGTAACCATAGGGAAAATACACTCTATCACTTCATCCAGATCCTTCCAAACTTTATCCTTCTCTTCTACATCACATCCAACCTGTTGAACATAACCACTGACAACGTTTAGCACCAGACCTTCTACTTTTACCATCAGACACATTTGACACTCTTTTCACCTCTACTACATTCTTTGCCAACTCCTCCTTCAGGATCACCCCTTCTTCACTTCTCTTTCTATCCACACCATGGCAAAACAGTTTGAACCCTGCTCCAATGCTGCAAACCTTGCTGCCCTTCCACTTGATCTCTTGGACTCATAAAACATCTACCTTCCTTCTCTGCATCATGTCAGCCAGCTCTCTACCTTTGCCTGTCATTGTCCCCACATTTAGAGTTGCCACCATTACTCCTGTATTCTTGACTTTCCTCTTCTCTCCATCCATTTCATAGTCTGACAGTCTACGGGAGTCATTTTATTTTGTTCTTTTTGTTTTCAGACTCTGGCTCTGTCCTACATGACTGGGACTATATCCAGGTAAACAAAAACAAGCACTAAATAAAATGTCCAGGTAGTTTTCTTGTGTTGTGCATGAATTGTTTTCCATTTGGATTTAGTTATTACGACACAAAAGCTGTCTTTTTGGCTCTTGGAATCACGGCTGTCGTTTGCATCGCTGTCACGGTCTTCTGCTTCCAGACAAAGGTGTGTGTGTGTGTTTAGCTTCTACCGGCTGCAGTGTGTTTTTTCTGTACTGAAGCATGTCCTAACTCGCCCTCAGGTGGACTTTACCAAGTGTCAGGGCCTTTTCTGCGTCCTCGGCATCGTGATGTTCGTGACAGGCATCATCACAGCCATCGTACTGTCCTTCAAATACGTGAGTCGACGTCAGGAAGAAACAAATCTGTCAGCTCCTCATGTTTCCTAACAGCTGTTTGTCGTTACAGGTTTACTGGCTGCACATGCTTTACGCAGCTTTAGGAGCCATAGTCTTCACTTTGGTGAGTTTTCCCTCAGTGAGTTCCACACGTTGCTCAGAGTTTTTGTTTTCAGATTCAACTCTGATCTTTGTTTTGTCACAGTTCCTGGCGTACCACACACAGTTACTGATCGGCAACAGGAAGCACTCCATCAGTCCGGAGGAGTACGTGTTCGCTGCGCTCTCCATCTACATCGATATCGTCCAGATCTTCCTGTTCCTGCTGCAAATTATAGGATCCAGCAAATGAGGCAGCCGGGTCGGCTCCAAGCAGGACAACAGTCCTTTGAATTTAAGTTAGCATCCTTCATGTCACGAGGCGGCCCAGGGACCACGTGTGAGGGCTGAATCTTTGCACTTGTATATATTTGTACTGCAGTATAGACGTAAAGATGCTGTTTCTGTTCAGACGAAGAGTCTGATCTGTGCAGAGCTCGGTGATTCCAAAGATCTGCTCTCCATCACGTTAGTCTCTCTTACACACATCCTTACTAAGACTGAAAACATGTTGGCTTCATGGTTTACAGGGATTCGTAAAAAGAGTATTGTTAGGTTTGTTCCTGCTTGTTTTACACTCGAGATTATTTTTTTACTCAAATCAGTGCCGTGGTGTTACTTTAAAAGTTTCAGCACCCCCCCCCCCCCCCCCCACGCCTGGTTCTCCACACTTCATTAAGTTTAAATGGAGCCAAAGTTACATTAAAACATTTATTCAAGTCAAACTTACTGTTTGTAAAGATTAGTGGTG
This sequence comes from Hypsolebias longignatus, assembly GCA_031762435.1. NCBI lineage: Eukaryota > Metazoa > Chordata > Actinopteri > Cyprinodontiformes > Rivulidae > Hypsolebias > Hypsolebias longignatus. Next base: position 9,648,234 of record JARVGV010000350.1, on the reverse strand, counting down.
TGGGTGAGACGTATACATATCAGTCCTTAAATGAAGAGATTGCTTTTTGATTTTAAATAAATTCTTTGCTGAAGCGTCTTGTGATTCGTGTGCAGTTACACCAGAGGTGCTTTTTATTGGACCATGTCTTTCCTCAGCGGTCCAGATGTTCCTGAGGACGTGATGTGGAGCACGTCTTCAGTCCAGTTTGACACTCTGTACACGTTGGCGGTAGTGGCTCTCGTCGTAATCGCCTTCGTTTGATTGTCTCATCCTCTGTCGAACCTTCAGCTGCTTCAGGCGGTTTTTGTCCACCTGCCTCTTGACCAGAAGGAAGCAGATTATTCCTGCAGGTAGTCCGATCATCCTGAACAAAGACAGGAAGAAAATCCCACATACTTAGATGTAACTCAGATCATTTCAGATCTGTCCCAAAGCGCCATGTCAGTTCTGTGGTAGGCAGAGTTATCTGATGTGTGTGTGTGTGTGTGTGTGTGTGTGTGTGT
>JARVGV010000350.1:9636229-9647737 GCA_031762435.1 Hypsolebias longignatus | reverse complement strand
ACATCTACCTTCCTTCTCTGCATCATGTCAGCCAGCTCTCTACCTTTGTCTGTCATTGTCCCCACATTTAGAGTTGCCACACTCAGTCCTACATTCTTGATTTTCCTCTTCTCCCTCTGTCTCCTGACATGTTTCCCTCCTTGTGGTCTCTGACTAGCACAATTTCTGCCTGTACCCTGTTTGTCACCAGCATCGGTGGCGGTCATTGTTAACCCGTGCCTCAACGGACCTGATGTGGTGTCACTTAGATTAATTTGTATGCTAGTTTGGGCAAGAGTGTTTTACGTCAGATGCCCTTCCTAACACAACCCTCACCATTTATCCAGGCTTTGTTTTTGCTTCCATTTTTCATGAACTGAACTCAAAGTTCTAAGACTTTCTATCTCCATAATAGGCCTTTTCACTCAAATGTTCACAAATTTGTGTCAATCTGTGTAGTGAGCACTTCTCCTTTGCTGAAATAATCTATCCACCTCAAAGGTGTGGCATATCAAAGTGAGGAAATAAAAGTGTTGCGTTTATATTTTTGTTCAGTGTATATTTAACCAGGTTAGTCAGTTGAGAACTAATTATCATTTACAATTCAATTCAATTCAAAATACTTTATTATCCTAAAGGGAAATTAAGTGTTGTCGTAGCTCATCATCCTGGTTTCATTGTTAGAAATGCTGATAGCTGTGGGCAGGAAGGATCTCCTGCAGTGAATCTGAAGAATCTGGCCACAGATACCCAACTGTCCACCCATATCCAGCTTTCTGTCAGATCCAGCAGGCCTCTCTGTTCTTCTGAGCAGCAGGACTGCCCGAATGCTGAGCAGAATTCCTCCCTGAGCAATGGTCACTCCTCCCAGCAGACTGCCGAGCTCCTCATCGCCACAGACAGACAGCTGAAGGTGCTGTGGGATGATTCTGGTCCTTCTGTTGTCATGAGCCGAGTTTCCCATCTCCAGGATCTTGGTGGTCAGGTACCATACCATACCAATTTATTTATAGAGCACTTAAAACAGCAACAAGGCCAACAAAGTGCTCTACAATAGAAACAAACAAGCACAGCAGGTACTCGAGCACCGCTGCCAGGTTGACGGGAATACGTCCACGGTGCCTCCTTTTCAACTCATTTGGGATTTGGGGCTTTAGTTGATGGATTTGAGCTTTTAGATGTTAGTCAGCTGCTTCGGGTTATTTAAAAAAAAAAACACCTTGTTGCCATGGTTACGCATCATAACAAATGCCCAAATGTAAAAAGGTTTCAGTACAAATCCTTCCAGCTGCTCAACATTCGATACCAAAGTAAATAATCTTCCAAAAAAAGCAATTTACATCCAGAAAAAAGAGGAATTAAATTTTTCTAAAATAATAATTCTGAATAACAGAGCTGCTCCAACATACAGCCACACCCACCGAGCAACGCAGTTCTAGAAAAACTGATGACCTGGCCAAGAGACAGCAAATACAGGAGTGTGAGAACACCAGACAGACAACATAGAAATGACTGACAATCAAACATTAAGTTTTTCAGACCATGTGAAATGATAACAAACAAAGAGCTGGGACAGGTTTCACGGTACAAGAGTGTAATAACAGAGACTGAGGTGGAAATTGCTAAAAGCATGTGCAGCAGTCATCAAGAGATGCTTTCACTGAGTTTTTAGACAATGCAAAAACAGTCTTAGTCAAGTAAATCTTAGAGTTTCTGGAAGATGGTTCAAATTGTTAGCAGCAGAAAACTGAGATGATGAACGACCACGTGAGGTGCCTGCTTTAGAGATAAATAGCAGAATGTAGCTGCTGAAGGGTATGCATGTTGCTGCCAGTGACGTGGTTTGTGACAGTTTGTGACACTGACTTGTCTGGAATCGGATGCTCACATATATGAACCCAAAATTGAAGCTTATATTTTAATTTAGCCTTTTTTTTTTTTTTTCTTCTTTTTTTTTTTTTTTTTTTGTCTTTTAAGAATGCATCTAATTATGATTTAATTAACTCCATACTGTTCAACAATGATGTCAAGAAAATCAAAATATTTAATTTAAGGTCAAATTCTGGCTGAAAAGAGCGATTTACTGTTTTCCCATTTGTTTGAAGCAGATCTTTCAGCTCCGGAGTTGGTCTTCCTCTCTTTGATACCATCTGTTTCAACTGAAAATAGAATTTAGAAAAATCCTTTAGTTTTGAGATCTGATCTTCCATTTTGTCTAAACAAATTTAAGAGTGTTATAGATTTGCTCCACCCTCCCTCACCCCTCTGCATAACAGAAGAAGCACGAGTACCTGTTTCATTGTCCCTATAGGGCAATACTGCCCCCTACCGGTGAGGCACGGTACTTTCTGCCTCACCCTGTGTATTTTTCCCCGTGGATTTATTACCAATTAGAAAGAAGAAATATGTCACACACATTCATTGAAAATATTAGACAGACTATAGAACATCAACATGTGCAGCACATGTGTAATCAAACATGTATATTGGCAATACAAAGAGAGACAGCAATGGGCATGCTCCAATCGTCTACTTTATTATATGATGCAGCGCCCCTAGAGGTGAACCAGAGCACTACACTGCCTCACCCTGCACATCTCTTCCATGCATATGAACAGGCAATGTGTAAATTCCACGACTTTGACCATTGATGTGTTGAAATAATTCAGAAAACAGTTTTACAAAACAGTTTTATAGACAAATCAAGTGGTCAATTGTATTTTCTCTTATCATTGTTAGTATTTTACTTGTCATGATGACAGGTGAGGTAATGCCTCACCTACCTCACCTGACTTCATGTCACTGGTTGCTAAGGACATTGAGTAATGAATGGTGGCAGGATGGGGTTTGACCAGTTAGGGTTTTACAGACCACCAGAAACCAGTTTGTCTGTGGGAGTGAATAGAGGGCCAGTTCATTAAGGGAATACAGAGTGCAGTGATGAGTGCTGAAGAGCGCCCTGGTAATAAATCTAATGGCTGCGTGGTAAAGGGTGTCCCGTTTGTGGAGGAGAGTTTGGGGGAAGTGGTTCTGTAGATGACGTCGCCATAGGTGAACAACGAAAGGATAGTATTTTATTTTTTTACGTGCCTTTTTAAACTTTCTTACAGTACAGTATGTACAGAAACACTAGTAGGGATCTTAGCCAAGGGGTCTCCAGTGTAAAATATCTACAAAGTAATACTATACAACAAATAGTTGCCAATTGTTTAAGCCATTTCGACCAGTAAATAACAAATTATTACAAAAATGTGTGAAAAAAATCCATTGATTTTCTCAGATACCTCCAATGTTCACCAAGGTGCTTTTGTGAATGAATAATTTCTCTAATGTGCATTATTTAAAACAATGCCACGCACTAATTATCTAAAAACAATGTGTTATTAAAAAATAATAATAATCTAAAAATCACATTTTCTTGACCCTGAAAGACCTAGGCACATAGAAGCCTTCTTGGGGAGGGGGGGGGGGGGCACACGTGCATGTGGGATCAGAGTGCAAATAAAGCCTGAGGGCAGAACAGTCAAAGGATAGCAGGCTCAGAGTATTTTACAACTAGTGTGCAAAAGAAAATACAGGAAGGCTAATTATTACAGCAGAGACGTACCTAAAATATACAACGTGTATGCACAACAACAGGAAGGCATGAACCGGGAGCGTGAGAGTGAGACCAAGCTGAAAAGAAGCATAACACAAAGACAAGAGACAAAGGAGACTATTGACAAGAGACAGGAGTAAGAAGACTGATAGATAAGAAAAAAGAAGTATTATGAGTGAAATGAACTAATCAGATCAAAACCATCTTGGAGGAAGTCATACACAGTCAAATATTTAAAAGCAGGAGTTGTTTTTAGATCTGCGTTTGACGGGTAGATAAACTCCCCTGAGTAACGAATGGATATGGATTTTTTTAAAAATCAACAAATGACAAGAGCTGTTAAATGCTCAGAGTGCAAAGTGAAGGAAAACTATAAAGTAAAAGCAACGTGAGGCAGATTGTGACAAGAACTTTGATGAAGGACGTACAGCAGCTGGCACAGTGAGGGATCACACGTGAAAGGGGAGGAAAAAAAACTGGAGACATCAGCGCTTTCCACTCCACTTTGTGTTTATTGCTTGAGGGGACAGGTACACTGCAAATGTCTGCTCTGATAATTGAGAGATTTAAAACTATTTATTCACGCAGCCAAGAACTCACACCACTGTGTCGGCTTTTCTATTGGATGCAGGCAAGATCATTTCTGTGAAAAACTGTTTGTCCTACAAGCAGATCATACATCCATCCATCTGTTTTAGATGCGCCGCGGTCTGCCTGCTGCATGTAGGTAGAAGATGGATGTTGCAGCAGAACCTGAAAGCCAAAAAATATAAAAGCAAATTCCTTTTTAGCAGCGATGACAGACAGAAAAGACGGACCCCATATGCCAGCTTTCATAGCCTGAAGGCCCAGCTGCACCACATCAGCTGACGACCTTCTCGTGTCGCCCAATTACCCGCCAAGATCGGCCATGACGGTCTCCGAGACTGTCGAAGGGCGCAGTCCCAGCACAGTGTGATGCCTCTCATTAGAATCTCTGTCAGATTTAAACAAGATTTTTCCATCTTTCCCTTCGTTCACCCCTTCAGTCATTTCTTTGCCTTTCGTCATATGGCTGAGCGCCAACCTCCCCTCACCCTCTCTGAAACCACGGAGATGGATAGTTTCTGTGTTTTTACTCTGAACAGAGCAAGAACGTGAAAGGTTAGCGTCTCAAGAAGCAGAAAATACTGTATAAGCTTTGTCAACACCGAACACACAACTCTGAGAGATTAAAGAAGAAGCAAAAGCCGAACCGTCAACGTACTGAGTCATTATTTTCAAGACTTGGTCAGAGCTGGGTTGGTGGGAATTTAATATAACTGGAAAAGTAGCCGAGGTACACAGAGGCAAAGAAGAAAGCTACACCTTATACGAACTGACTACAAATGGCTGCTCATCCATTTTTCAGACATCAACGGTGTCAATTGGAGGTTGAGGTAGAAAAGCCGAGACATACAGAATTCTAGATTTCCGACAACTACATTCAGCTCCTCTTGGTGAGTTCTCAGTCACCGCCCATCCTGCTGGAGATTCAATCCCTCCAACAGGTTCTAGGTCGGGGGGGCTGCAACACGTTCAATCAAAAGAGCCAGCGCTGCCCCTTGACTCACAAAATAAAATGTGAAGCCACTAAACCTGCTGCAACTGGGATTATCAACTGATGGCCCATGGGCCACTTCGAGTTTGTTGGAGTAGGGGATCCGGCCTGTGGGGTTGACATTAGAACATTTCAAAGTATATGAGGAGTTTTCATTTTTATTTTTACATTTTAGTACAAACGTAAATACAGTATTTATGAAAAGAAGGAAAGAAAATAACGGTTTAGACAAATTTTGATGGAAAATTAAAACGCTGAACTCGGCTGGCCTTGATGTGTCCACCTTTTATTTGTGGAAAAATATTTAAGTATCTCACATTGCAGTAACGCAGAACATTCAAGTGAGTATGGAAGAGGATTAGGGCCACAGTGCAATAAAAAAAATAATAATTAAAAAAAATGTTATCCTGAATTTTGACATTTTTCTCAGAATTTAAAGTTAAAGTCATAATTCTGAAAAAAGCAACAACAATATTTCACTGAGGCCCTAATCCTCTTTCACATAATTGTGATTTATTGAACTTTTAAAATGGAAAAACAAATGCTTCGATTTACATTGACTTTAATTCTTTTTTATTTTTTATTCCTACAGTTAACAAATTATTTGTTCGAAGCAATCTATCTTAAAGATCCCTATTGTAAAGCTGGACTCTGGATAAATGAAGTCTCTAAATTTAATCCACATTTTAATGTAGCTTTAGTCACATGTTTGTAGAACATTAGCAAGAAGATTAGTCTCTTCTACTGTGGGAATATAAACCAAAATAATTCAGTTTCACGCTAAGTTTTGGTCAAAGCTTTTGCAGCTTGTGTCCCCAGAGCCGCAGGTTGCAGACCCCTGTTCTAGGTGAACCCAGATTTCTTCAACAAGCGGTCAAGATATGTTCCAGAGCACCTCAAAGGGATCGATTAATGTGCAGAAGCAGTGACTTTCATGAATTGGCTGAAATGTTCTCTTTTCCAGCCTAACGTGAACCAAAGTTGCCTCTGTCCTTCCTCCCTTGAGGTGGAGACAAAGACAATGACGATTTTACTGTTTTCACTGTGCAGGTTGTCAAAATGAGATTTACAAATTAGTGCACGTAAAGAATGATCAAAAGTCACGAGGATAAGGTGCACGAAAAATATTCGTGCTCCAGTTTTTTATACCTGTACTTTAAATATTTTAGTGTTTCAGCTGGTGATCTACATACTTTATACTGTAATTGGTAAACTATGAAAATGAGTTCAGATTTTTTAGAATAATCACATAATATTAAAGAATAGGGTTAGAAGCTAAAGTATAAATAAGAATTATAGAACATTGTTTTTTTTTTATTAACATTGTTCCTGTTTTTATCTTTCCAAGTTCACAAATACAGTTTTTTATTATTATTGTTGTTGTCAGAATGTAACATAGAATTGTTCTTATTGTCTCAGTGATGGATTTGTTTTGTTTTTGTGCCTAATGACCTGTGAAAATGACTTGTTTCTTTCAAGGATCATGCCTGGATTCCTGTTTCGTCCCCCCTTTTCTATTCTTTTTTTTTTTTTTTCATTGGGAAAAGAAAATGGGAATTGGGAAAAGTGGGGATGGCTGTGGCTGAGTGATTAGAGCGATTGTCCTCCATTACAAGAGTTGGGAGTTCGATTCCACCAGAAGTCACATGCTGAAGTGTCCCTGGGTAGACGCTGAACACCTCATTGCTTCCGATGTGTGTCCCATCGGTGTATGAATGTAATAAAGCACTGCTTGGTGGCAGATCATTCATTCAATCAGCTTGTACGTTAACAGATTCTATCCATTTGTCCATTTTCTTTACCTGCCTGGTCCTGTGCAGGATTATGGGGGGACCTAGTTCCTATTTCCTAAAAAATTTGCGTTCAACTCAGACAGGTCACCAGTTGAACAACCAGCAACGCTAGCGCCAATTGAGAGATACCAGTTCGCCTGCATGTTTTTGTTTCTTGGTGCAGAAACAGGTTACCCAATGCAATGCTTATGTTTCACAGCGAAGATCTCATGCATATTGCAGATTATGTGCAAATGTGGAAAAAAAAATACATTTTTTAAATCAAGGTTGATATTTACAATTTGAGAAAGAAAAGCTTCTGAAGTTAAAATATACCACATTCTGCTCACACTACATGATACACATAAAACACACATCTCATGATCCACTGGATACATTTGAATAAAACTTTCAGAAAGCATTAACTGGAAGAGCGTCTTTGTTTAAAATGTAGCCATTAACGATTTGCAGTCTGTTTGTCTGTTGGCAAAATCTTTTGTGAGTGACCAGCCAAGTTCTTATGAAACTTTCAGGAAATAATCACTGGATGCACGTCAACAACTGAATGTATGGACCCAGTCTAAGGGCTCAGCCAACTGACGTTCATTTACAAAATACGTGCTCACATTTGGTATGACAGCAGCCGAGAGTCATTCCCAACCCCTCGTCTGAGCGTATCATCTTGCGATATTGCATGAGATCGCTCAGAACGTCCTCCCTCAACAAAAGATTATCATATAGTCTAAAACTCTGGCATGAAACATGACAGCAGTATACATTACTAAAAGAAATGTTGGGCCATTAGTTTTAGTTTACTTTCTGCAAGTTAGCAACAACAGGTCACATTTTATGCTACTGAGCTAGTTGCTCATCCAGCACAAGCCTCACTGAATCAAACAGCCCCTGTCAGATATCTCAAATGTAAGCTTCTTGGTGCACGTCATCTGCAGATAAGATACCAAGGATTTGTGGATTTTGCACAAAGTTAGTTGAGTTTGTTGAAAGACAGCGGCAAAATGAAGCCTGCCAGCCAATCTCGAAACTGCTTTGGATCAGCGGAGGGTGGAAGTCCTGTCTGGTTATCCAGTCGTTTCAGAAACGGCTTTTCTAACTTTGATAAGAAATAAGTCAAGAGCATCTTCAAGCTGAAGCTAGTAAACTGCTCACTTTCAAGATTTGTTGCAACATCAGCTCACAGAAACTCAAATTTACAACTGAACCAACAATAAGCTGGTGGGTTCCTCAAAGATGATTGATATCAAATAATCTACGCATTGCTCTCACATAAATGAGTCCAGTTTTTATCACCCACTGCCAAATGACCAAGTGGATTATGCCTGTGTCTGTGCTCAAGTTCTAGTTCAAGAGTCTTCGTTATCCCCAAGGGGCAATTTGTTTCATCCACACTAGACGAGACAATGAGACGGTAAAATAACAATACATGAAACCATCACTGATTGTTGAGAAGCCTGGTCGCTCCAGGGCTGAATGGGTTGTTCGTTCTGTTCGTTCTACATCCAGGCAGCAGATACCTGCATCCAGATGGAAGCAGCCTGAACTCACCATGGAGTGATGATCAGGATCTGCCAGAATCTGCCTGATTTTGTTCATTGACCTCGCCTTGTGTAGGTAGGCTCTTTTGTTTGCACTGTTAGCAAAATATCTTATGATTCATTGGAATAATTTTAATTAGACTCAGAAAGTAATCATTAATTGAACATCTACAGATGATTACCTTTTACAATCAACCCCATTCAAGATGGCTGCCATAACTAAGTGACCTTAGCAAGTGCAAAAAAAATATATAATAAATAGCTACAGCCCTATTTACAGATTTAAATAAAAATTTGGCGTGGTAGATCCATTCTTAAAACTTTGTCATCAACCATTGAAGTCAGTTGTGTCTGTTAGCAAAATATCTTGTGAAACGCTGGAGGAATTGTCATAACATTTACAAAAACTAATCTTTAGCGATGCATGTACGGCAGATTAACTTTAGGAGTCAACCCAATTTGAGATGGTCATAACAGAAAGTTGTTCGGGAACACACAAATCTCTATCCAAAAAAAGATTTAAAAAAAAATAAAATTAAAATAAAAACTGAACTTACAATATAATCTGAATCTGAAGACGTTTTGTTTCCCTTTATCAATTCAGAAATGTCTTGAGTGTGTGGGGGGCCAAGAACTGCATGAAAAGCCTTGCTGTGTATCACCTGGATGATTGAGAACCTTCACCAGAACAAAAACATCTTTAACTCGGTCAATATTACAAATATTAAACTAAAACTTATAGTGTGGCAGTAGCTGAGCATCATTCTCAACACATACTTTGAGTGGCAACACATCTCGCGAAACCTGACTGTGTTTTATGAGCTCAAGCATAATGTCATTTACAAGGTTTGACCATAAATTATTATAATTTTAGCCCTTCTCAGAGTTTAGTTTAAAACTATGGGGATGGGAGCTGTGCATTGCTTTAAGGAATGCAGTGCCTTTTATTATATGATGCATGAAAAGAAACTCGTTAAAAAAATTCAGTCAAACTGTAATTAATAACATTATCAGGTTGTTTTTGTCTCGTTTCAAGGGGATAATTAAACATCTAATACCTCCCTGTGATGCAGATTATCCTCTACTAACAATCATGACAAAGCCCCAGCCTTTGCTTTAATTAATTACAGCTAATCTATCTGGAGAGTGCACTTTATTCTGATAGTAATGCACGTACGTGCAAATCCTGGCAGATATGGTCATCACTAATCAAGCCGCAGCCTCGACATCTTATCGGCCAAAAGCAGCAGATTTAGCGTCTGAAACTGAAATATAAAAAAGTTTGTAGAACCTGGGGCATTGCTAGCTTTACAACTATTTCCCACACAGTAGGAATATATTTTGAACAAATCGACTCTCTTCAGTGAAACTAGCCATCAAGGACAGTTGTGTGATATTGACCAGTCTGGTTTCGCCTCAATAATTTTGTTGCTTGTTTAGATCGGCTCAATTTTATAACCCAATTCCAGCAGGTATGGTTTTTTTTCTTCCTCCTCATGAAGACATCAATACAGTGAGCAGCAGGAGATGTGGGGGTGTTGCAGATTAAACTGTTGGGTTGAGGCCCGAGCTTATCAAAGCAAGACGCTGTCGTGATCAGAACATGCAATCTGGCCTATTAGCTGCCTCCTCGGTGGGAGAGGTCAAAGACATCGCAAACGCTGTCAACGTCAGCTGGAGGGATTCTGTGCAACAACCTTCTGTGAATCAAATCATATAAAGTACAGTGTGAAATACTGAAATTCAATACAGTTTATTTAATTAAATGTAAATAATGTATCTTCGTTATACAGCAAAGTTAGTCATGGAGTCCCTCAGGGTTCAGTGCTTGGACGAATATTCTTTACCTTAAATATGCTTCCATTACGTAAAGTTATTAAACAGCATGGGATACATTTTCATTGTTATGCTGATGATAAACGGTTATATTTGTCCATGAAGGGAAGAGAGGCCTATCAGAATCAAAGATGTTGTTGGAGGATGATGTTGGCTCAACTTTGCAACTCCGTTAAACACAAGGTGTTGTTTTAACGGCAAGTGTTTTGTCGCTGCAAATACTACTCGTAAATACAGTACTAATGTCAATGTAATCTTCTTACATAATTTCCTCTTCATAGTAAAAATACTTGTAGAAAATAGTTGTTAAAAAGATGACATCGCTATGAAAACTCTAAAACGTGCTCAGTTTCAAATAAAATAGACATGCTGTTTAATCATCAGATCACTAAGGCATCTACTATAAATAATCTTGTTTGTAATTAAATAATCTTGCTTTTGTTGCCGTGTTACTTTTCTCTCACACTGATCTTTAAAATGTATTACATTTACAAAGTGACAGCCAGTGAAGGCATCAAACTAAAAAATAAAAATAAAAGATTTAAGGATGGTTTGCTTAATTCTGACTAAGCAATATGTTTATGTGAGAGCCTGTAGGAATAATACGGCTGCAGGAACAGACTGTGGCAGCCATTCATCACAAGACAATTTAAAATACATAGTGTTTTATTTGCTTACAAAAAACACGATACAGTAAAATTTTGCATATTTTTGGCAATAAAGTGTGTCTTCATGTCATTTAAAATACACACACAGATGCTGTGTGTCTCCATTTGGTGTTTCAGAGTTGGTTCGATGCAGTGAGAGAAAAAGGAAGTGTCAGAGGAATATTAGTTTAAATTTGTCCTTATTACATTGAGTGGAAGAAAACCAGCTGCCACATGACTTTATCCTCCTCCTGAGTCTGCTTCACACACATTTCCCTCACAATGTCACTCAATTTGTTCAAGGAAACCGAGCTGACTGAATTTATTTGTGTGTGTAGGCTGCCTCCCTGTGGTGGACTTTTGTTTTTCTTTTAATGTCATTTAATGCAAGAGTCTTGCATTAAATGATATTAAAAGAAAAAGGAGGGCTGTGATCAGTCTTCTATCGGGGAAACTGAACAGCCACAGGCCAAAAGGATGGCCCAGCACAGAAGAGCAACATCATCAGGCCAGGACTCTGTGGTCTACACTCATCTCCAGGCCA
>JARVGV010000350.1:9554622-9570335 GCA_031762435.1 Hypsolebias longignatus | reverse complement strand
TCCAGTTGTTTCTGTATTGAACCTTTTTTTTTTTATTTTATCATGTCCTGGATGACTGAGAATCTTCACCAGAACAATTGTTTTTGTTTTAGTTTTTGCCTCTGTTTTCAGTTAAATTTATTTCTGAACATGTTTTTTTGTTTTTAGCTATCAGTGTTATATTGTTACACGTGGCAGTTCTAGGTTTCTGTTCTCCTGCTCATAGTTTCCCACTGTGCTTCTGTTTTGCCTTCCATTACTCACCTATTAGCCATTTGCAATGCACTCAACTGCTTATCAATTGAGCCACCAAGTAGAGAAAAGTTCTTTGTTTTCCTTCATTCTCTGTCAGAACCTCACTTGTAACTCTCTTCTTCTGTCTTTTGTATCTCCATGGGTCAGTCCCAGTTCTCTTTTCATTTAATAAAACATATATATTTTTGGAATAAAACATGCCTGCATCCTTGGGTCCATAACCAAACAACCAAAACCATTTGTTACATAATCAGATAATGGAAAAAGGAAGTGAAAAATAAACATTTGATTCTCCCTAAGTCAAGATGTAAAATTAAGGGTCTAACTTGTCACTTGCCTTTTATGCCAGAGCTTTAGACAAACATGATTGTGTGTTAAGAAATTAGGACGTTATAGCTGTTTTGGTCAAACCTTGTAAATAATAAGCACAACCCCATGCAAAACTGTGAGATGTATTAGAGCTTGAAGTGTGTGTTGGATATGTTTTTCAGCTATTTCACTCTGACACTAGTTCTGCTTAGCTGAGGCAGCCATTTTGAACTGGGTTGACTCGAAACCAGTTGTACATATACATGCAACGCATACTTTCTGAGAATTTCACTAAAATCAATCCAATGGTTCATAAGAAATTTTCCAAAGTGCTGACTCCAGCGGTTAAACTTTAGCTCTGTATATTCATTCAATCTTTATTCATACAGTTTAATCCCATTGAGCCTTGGGGACTCACAGCGCTCAGAGTAGATGCTGTGAATGACTCTTAACTACTACCGCACAAAATTTTTGTTTAAAATTGATAATTAAAAATTAAGGTTTATAATGAAATTATAGCCATTTATATGTTTCTATTGTCAGTTGTGGTGTCCATCTTAAATGGGTTGACTCCAAAAGTCCATCAGTTGTAGAGGCACACCCAATGGTTCCTTTCTGTACGTTTCATTAGAATTTGCCCAGTGGCTCACGAGATATTTTGCTGACATTGTTGACTCTGATAGTTAATTGGGAAAACATTAAAACAGAGTTTATGTAATATGTTTTTGGTATTAGTCTCTGCTACTTTCACACCAAATTTGAGCTTAATAGCGCTAAAACTGACTGAGTTGTGGTCATTTTTGTGTTCATGCTCAGCCGTGGCAGCCATCTTGAATGTGGCAGACTTCAATAGTCAACCGGGGCGTGGCGACACAGAGGTTAGAGAAGGTAGATCTGTGATCGGAAGGTTGCCGGTTTAACTACCTGGACCGACAACATCAAAATGTGGATGACACCCCCATTTGCCCCACCCTGGGCCCCTGAGCAAGGCCCTTAACCCCCCACCATCTGCTCCCCCGAGCACACTAGATAACAGCTCTCTGCTCCACAGAGAGGGCTGTGGTAGCTCGGTGGTCTGGTTGCGTCAGGATCTGGGTAAGAACAGCTGCCAAGTCTTTGTTTTGAGTTAGTTCACTGTGGTGACCCCTGAAGAAGGGAGCAGCAGAAAGAAGAAGAGCAAGAAGAGCCAACCAGTTGCAAAGATGGCTTTGAGAGAGGCTTCTTAAAATCCGTCCACTGGCTCATGAGACATCTTGTCAACACACAGGCAAAAACACAATCACCCCGCCTTCACCTTTCAGCGGCGGGCGATAACAAAACCAGCTGTCCTGGCTGGATGTTGTGACCGCGGCTCTGGGCGCCATGAAAAATGCCTGTTGATGTGAGCGCAGGAAGGTGATGTCTCTTTAAGAGGCTCAGCCCTCTGCAGAATCAAACGTACAACCCCCCAACAAGTCATCGGACCTGTCAATCAAGCGGTCGGCGCCCTTTGAAGTCGGGACTCCTCGCCTTGTCTTGGGCTCAAATGAGCTGTTTGCTGTTGTAGTGAAACATTAGTCTTCTAGCAGCCGGGGGGGGAACACGCCACATCTCAACTTTTCTCCGTGTGGTGGGGCTTTCTCTACTTTGGAGGCGCCTCAAACTGACGGCATTTATCAGGGAAGTCACTTTTTTTTTTTTTCCCCAACACCTTTTTTTGGGGGGTGGGGGTTAAATTTCTTTTGAACTTTCTCTTTAAAAATCATATATAAAAGTAGAAGGTGCAGAGGGGTGGGGGAAGTGGTAGACATGCCTCAGCTCAGCAGCGGCGGAGGAGACGACCTGGGAGCGAATGATGAGATGATATCGTTCAAAGACGAAGGGGAGCAGGAGGAGAAAATCCAGGAGAACGCGTTCACGGAGCGGGACCTGGCCGACCTCAAGTCCTCCCTGGTGAACGAGTCGGAAATAAACCAGAGGGAGGTAGGTGGGAGAAAAGGCGTGTGAAGTTCCCGACGGGGCAGAGATGTCCCAACAGAAACCAAAGAAAACCGCTCGGAAAGCGTTCAAAGCGTCTGCGCGCTGCTGGCACGCGCTTTTCTGTTGTCTCACCTCTGTCCGTGTCTCTGTCCCTCCCCAGGCGCTCAGGCGGGGACAGCAGGGCGAGCAGAGGGTCTTCCCGGACAAACACCGAGAGCATCTCGACGGAGGTACCACCAAAAAAACACTTCTCCAACTCGCTACCATCTGATTTCAGTGGCCAGTCTTGTAAAAAGGGGTAAAAACAAAACACCCGCTGTGTGAAAGAAAAAAAAAATAAAAAATAAGGAGGTATTTTGGTCACGAGGGCACGTGCTGAAGCTTTAACTTCAAAGGCTTGAAATACATGTGTCAAAGTTAAGGCCCCCGAGCCAAATCTGGCCCCTTTTAACGTATTATCTGGCCCCACAAGACTATTTTAAATGTTTTATTTTTATCTTTTTCTCACTTTGTGTAAAACATTGATAAGTTTAGAAACTTGTACTTGTTATAGCATGTATAAACAACAAAAGCGGACCAAAGTGCTTTATAGTTTAATCAAATTAAAGTGAAATCAAGGTTGAAAGGTTGAGTTTTTCAGTCATCTTTGATTTCTGATGTGGAAAGAGCAACAGTGAAGGTAAAATGAGACCGATTAAACTCTTGTTGATGAAAAGACGTCAGTTATTGACTGAAACTGGACAGTGGCTTGGGAGATGTTTTTAATTTTGGCCCCTTTTGTAGCAGTTTGACACCCATGTGTGCACTATTTTAAAGTTCAGTCAAGTTTCAATAAAAAGGAAGAAGTATTTCATTTAAAATAGTGAAAACATTCCAGTTTTGTTTGTCTTTTAGACACTTTAGTAGTTTTCCAGGAAGCTACAAGACTTTTATGTAAGTTTTTTTTTTCCCTTTACCACCCAAAAAGAACAGAGTGACTTCCCTTCCTCCATGTAGGCACGTTTTGAAAGTGTATACTTCACTTGGCAGCGTTAATTATAGGTTGTAGTCGGTCGTGGAACTCATTTCAGGCTTCGGTAAAAGAAAAAAAAGTTACATTATTATCCTTTGAGTGAAATTGTCCACCTCGTCCAGATTTGTGGTTCATTTAGGGTTTATTTGCAAATTGAATTTGACATTTACCCCCTCCCAAGTACGTGTTGATTGGATTATTTGTGAGTCTGTCCACGATAAAAGTTTTAAACTTCAGAAGAGCTTATTAATGACGACTGCTGCTGGCGTTTGTCTCGTAGTTTAATTCTTAGCAGGTCCTATCTGACCTGCAGAGAGGCCTCAGGCTGTGTACGGGTGGTGGTGAAAATAAACACTCAGGCTCCTGAAGTTCACGCCTCTCGAGGCTATACAGTAGGTGACAACTGTCACCCCCAACACCCCCCTCCTCCCCCCGTAAAGTATTATATCAAGTGTGTGCTCAAACGAGGATATAAACATGATGCAACGGCTCGGTAATAGTTCACCTGCTTTGCACGCGCGTTTATTTTGGATGTCTGCTTTTTCTTTTTGTTAAACCTCTTAGCCGTGTTGCGTGAGTAAGTGTCACACGCTTTATTTACATCCTCACATTTAATTTTCAGCCCTAATAGTTACTTTTGCAACTTTTATTTTACCTGTAAAGTTAATTTTTAAGTGATACTGTTCTCGTGTTTGGATAAAAACCTTAATTTAACCTTCTATTTTCTAACAATTGTTTGCTCTTTTTTTTTTTTTTTTCAGTGTCGAAGCAGCAAGATGGAGGCATGTACAAGTCGCCGGCGTATCCAGGCTACCCATTCCTGATGCTGCCAGACCCTTATCACCCCAACAGCTCAGTTTCTCCATCTGTAAGTCCAGTTTTGGTCTGTTTTCACTTCTGGATGCTCTGCAGTGCTCACTGCTGTCATTCACTGATCATGTCCACGCTTCTTATTTGCTCCTGCAGGCCTCTATTTTCCTGTTATTTTAACTTTCCATTCACATGTTGTGCTTTTGAATTTTGACAACACAGGGTTTTGGTGAACCTACTAAAGGAAGTCATAATAACAGAGGAAATAAGAGAAAAAAAAAACACCCGAATCAAATGGAAATATTTTACATTTAAGCCTATACATCTACAGTTGTTTCAATAAGTCCAAACATGGACTTAAACATTAAGTGTGTTATTTTCTACTATTTTATAAGGTGCAGTAATTTTATGTTTAGATTTTTAATACATTTAATGCATGCTGTGCAGAAAAATGTCCTAAAATCAGTGTTTTTCTTCCCCATAAGATCCGATCGCTGCACTGTTGCTGCAACCAAGAAACAACATTATACAGAATTTAAAACGCCTCTTCCTTCATGCAGTGTTATATTCAATTATTTAACATTAGCTGTATGAAGGTTATAACAATGTCCACATATCAATAATTAAAAGTACTTGTTAATACTTTCAAATGTATTTATTTTTTGTCAAATCTCAATGCAGAACTGGTCATCTTCTTATAGGTTAATGCACAAACTGGTTTATTTTGGTTTAGTTAAGGCTGATCTGAGATCGGGGGGGTCAACAGATTTGACTCCGTCACACAGATGCGACAGTCGCCTCTCTCTGCAAGTCGATCGGAAAACCTCACGTGCTCTGATGTGCTGAAATAAAACTGCATCGAGAACGGAGTGAAACCTGTTCAGAGTGCTGCAGCTGGAATAAGCCTGGAATAAGCTCGTGTTTGTTTATGAATTGCTAAAGCTAAGCAACTTTTAGAATTGTTCCACGTGGTGTTTTTACATCCTTTCACGGCGAGCACGAAGAGTGTTGTCGTAGCCTTGATAATACAGTTCAACCACTAAAGCAAGTGCCAAAAACACTTACGGGTGGGTTTTAAGAAGCCACTGTGGGTCTGATCTCATATCTGTAAAGAAAACCGACAATGTTCCTTTAAGTCACCTGTAAACAGCTGCATCCTGACGAGCTGCACTAATAGAGAAGCAGTTTGAACTAATTTATAGTTTGCCTTCTGCGTAATCCTGTTGTCTAATTGAACTTACAGCTCAAACAGAAAATACTTTTCTGAACAGCTTTAATTTAAGACACAATAAATTAAAGACCTGCTGTCCAAGTTATCGTTCTCTTGAGGATTCTGAGCAGCGGAAAAGTTTTACTTCTGTTTAAACAAAGAAGTTGAGTAGTGACACTTTTTGCATTGTGTTTGTGCGTTTAAATACATTTGTTAGTTTTTGTGGAGAGCAACATGAGGAGTTCAGCACTTTTATCCTGGCTTTTTCTCTTACCGCCCTTCGTGCTGGTTCATTTTGAAAACATGTAAGGGTCCAAAAAATATCTTAAGTCGTTGCAGACTCTTCTAGACGAAAAATTATTTCAAAGCTCAGTTTTCAAGTTCCAGCTTGTAGATTGAGTGTTTTCTTCTTATTGTTTCTGTAAAAGTTATATCTTGTCATCTTGTTGCTTTTCCATGTCAGTCAAGTTTTTGTTCAGTTCACAGTAGTTGGAGTTGCTCTTAGAGGAAATAATCAGGTTGTGTTTAATGTGTTTTCTTAGAAAGTTAATCCTTAAATTAGAATTCTTGTTTACAAGTTTTCCTGTCGAAGTTGTTTGTTTTGAGACAAGTGCAAGTTTGCACACCAGCATCTCGTGTTTTCTCTGAATCAGTTATTCAGACTCTTAACTCCGTGATTGAGGGGATGTGACTGATTAAAATACGAGAGACTGTGTCTATTTCTCCCTGAATGTACTTGTCGATGCATAAGGCTTCACATCTGGCATCATGTTCGACAAACGCCGTGAGCAAGCGCGATGGTGTTCGTAGACTACACGAGTATTTGCTCTCCGCTTTTTCTTCTTCCCCATTCAACCCTGGAGTGCCGACCGCGTAAGCCTCGCAAAGATCGCTCGTGTTTGGAAGGAGCGACGTGGAGGTGGGGGGGAGGTTGTTATTGCTGCTGCCAAGATAAAGAGCACTTTCTTTCCCTGTGTGTCTTCGAGACTCCACACAATGCTCACTTGTTGCTGCTTCCCTTGTAATTAGCCCGCTAGTTGGGAGGCAGAAGCGGCGTTTCAGGCCCCAGCTACCTGCCACTTGAAAGGGGTGAGAACAGTTGTGGAACGGGTGGTGTGGTGGGGGGTCTGCGATGATTATGGATGGAAGAGATGGATCAGAAACTATAGGTCTGGGAGACTGACGGGGAAAATTACTGCTTTTTTCTTGTGTTGCGGTGTTAGCATGACACATGTTGCGTATCTGTGTGTGTCCACGTCTGATGCTGTTCTCTCCCGACTCCCCTCTGCTTCTTTCTCCTATTCAGAGGACGTTGGATGATCTTTAGACATGTTTTTGTGTCAAACCTCAGCAGTATTTAATTTAATTGTAAGAGTGAAAAGTAAGTTTAACTGAACTTTACGTCCCTTTTCATGACAGTTAGTTTTATTTGGTCACCTTGTCAGCCTAGTGATACGACTAGGACTCCAAGCTGTTTATCAAACCAGGATATATCGTTAAAATTTTAATTTGATGGCTTAGATCCAGGGTCTGCGATCTTTACATTTAAAATGGATCAATTTGAACAACTTTCCCACTAAATAAAGTTTTCATAGTGCCACAAAATACTTGACCTTTAATAAACCACGCCTGGTTTAGATGATGGGGATGAAAGATGACAGGGTGATGAAAACGTGGGTTCATCGTAAATTATATTGTCATTTTAATTGTGTTTTCTTCATGTCATCCAGACTTATTTGATTCCATATTTATTTACTCCAGAGTCCAGACCTAGACATTGATAGATTCAGTCCACATCACACTAGACTACAATAGAGCTCATTTAGCTCAGCAGCATTTCAAGTGCGGAAGGTAACTTGGTAAAAGTGAAAAATCTAATTGGTAAATACATTTGATGAAAAAAATAATAATCATAATTTCTAAAGGAATGACTCGTTCCGTTTTCATCACCTGTTAGACAGCTAAGATGCTTCAAGCTATTGTGCTATTTTGACTCATAACCGTTCAAAACTCCCCACTTCATTTACAACCAGAGACTTCAAGTCTTTTGTTGTAAGCAAATAACAATTTATCTGAATTTTTTTTGTTACTGTAAACCGTTTGAAACTGCTGAACTCACTGTGAGAGCATCAGCTGAACGACTGAAAGTCTTAACAAAAAGTTCAACAGTTTTCTTTGGGTTTTCCTCTCCTGGGTTAAGTGTGTTGGTTTATGTCCGCTGCAAAAGTCAGATCTAGAGTTTATAAGTGGGTTTTTTTTTCTTCTTCTTCTTTGTGTAGCTTCAGTTTGGCCACAAAAACAAGTTTCCCAGAAACAGCCTGTCCGAGAAACCCAAACGCAGCTGAACAACAGCTGTTATCGATTTAAAATATTTTACTGTTTTTATGTTAAACTAAAACTGTGTCTGAAATCAACATGAAGACACGACTTCCTCATATCGTCTCTAAAGAAGCTTCTAATCTCTGTTGTACGAATAATTTTCTACAAAGCATTTGAACTCTGGAGAGGCAGCTGCAAAATGTCTTCCCTTCTTATGCCATTCAGCGATAATACTCGTATTACATCACATCATGGGACATGTAGCTGTTGTCACGTTATTAGCGATATCAGCCATCCTTTCAGGGGACGTGGTCAGAGAAAGAGATTTGTGGGATTTAGAGATGCGACTAAACTCCCTCGGCTTGTTGTCTTTGGATAAAGCTTTATCTGGAGTGTTGAAACAGTGTATAATATGCTTGTGTGTTTATGTTCGTTACACTAAGCATGTGTCTGAGACTTTTGGCATGTTGTTTGTATCTTCATCTGCATGCTTTCTCCACAAGATTGTTGCTAAGGCTTGGGTTTGTATCCAGAGTTCATTAGTGTGCTAATATTTACTGTGTGTGTTTGGACTGTACATATGCAGCATGTATGTCAAAACTTTGCTAGTTGTGTGTATACTGCTGAGCATTACAGTTTTCCAGGGCCTTAAGTGATTGGGTTTGTATACAGAGTTTTCTTTAATCAAATATCAATGTTTCTCTGTTCTATTCTGCCCTGTCTGAACCTCTGAGCTGGTTTTGTAGCATCTGTCCACTTCAATTCAATTTTCTTTTGCTATTCTCCTGATTGTTGAGAGAGTGTTTTGATGTTGGAGTGAGGATTAAGGAAATTACAAAGCTAAAGTGTTGACAATATGTACAGCTGGATCTGTAAGAAAAATACAAATGGTCTATTTGAAACTTAATTTAAACCAAAATCAAAGTGGACATTTCTCCTGTGAGTCAAATCCTTTAGTGTTGTTCTGTATTGTCATATTGCCTTGTCATTACTAATAGCTGATGTTTCTCAGTGCTTCAGAAGTTTTTTTTTTTATTTTTTACTTAAGTTTAGGAAATAGAATAAATAGAAACTAATAAAAAGACAAAAAAATATCAAGGTTTAAAAACTATTCATTGATTCACATCGTTGTTAAAAAGCGCTAATGCTGCACTGTAAGTAATGCGAGCTTACAGATCATTTTAAATAAAGATTTCTGTGCTTCCACTGATGACAGAGTGCAGTTTCTCCAATAAAATGTACTATTGGGCAACAGTGTTGCTATCAGAAAAGGAGGAGGTATTAAAGATATGCATTCTTTGTAGGGATGCACGATATTATCGGCATAGTATTGTATCGGCCGATGTTAGTGATAAAGTTAAATATCGGCCATGCCATCAAAATAACTTACCGATATAAAATACAGTTTTTTATATACATTACGTATATATTTATATAGTGTTACATCATTTTCAGTCCCCTTTTTGGCATCTGCATTTGCTAGCAGGCCAAAGAGACAAAGACCATGCAGAATAATGTAGTATTTTAATACCACAGCAGAGAAAGCTATGTAGACTCTGTATGTAGGTCTAGGGGGTGGGGGAAATATTGATGTTGGTATCTGTTATCTGCCAAATAAGTTTTAACATATCGGTATATCAGATATCGGCCAAAAATCCAATATCGTGCATCCCTAGTTCTTTGTTTTATGAGCTTTTGCCCCAAATCACTTAACAAATAAGTCAAATCTAAGTATGAAACACTGTAAGTTCTAAGTTTTATAAATGAAGCTACACTTACTGCATTCACCTCAAAATAAAGGTCTAAAAATCAGTTTTGGGGTGGGTGGTTTCGCGGTAAATTTGAAATTAGTGAACAGCCGGACCTCTTTATGTAACGAGCGGAAATTAGGCACAAGGTGTTTGTAACAAAATGGATGCCTCACAGCTAAAACAAAAACAATTGGTGGTTAGCGATAATATTACTGATACAGATGTTAAAAAACACCTTATTATACTTCTAATGACAGACATAACCAACTAATGTCTTTAAAGCAAGAAAGCTTTCAGCGGATTAAATAGATGGTCGTCAGCACCTACCTGATTTACCATTATCTGCACACCGAACCTAATATCTGATATTTGGTTGTACAGCTTTATTCAGTGTCAAAGAAGCTGTGAAACTCCCTGTGATGTGGAAGCTGTGGTCACACAAAGATGTAAACGAACTCTGAAGACAACCCTTTACACAGAGGTCTTTGTTTTTCTCCACACCTGGATGCTGCCTGTAAATGACCATGCTGAGTTCGCCAATTTCTTCAGGATAACGCCAAAAGTTTGGTAAATGACTGTTTGGCAGCATGTAGCCCGTCAGTGGAGTTTACAAGCTCATATTTAACTGCTGTTGGCGTCTCATATGGGGGAATTTCCTTCTCATTTGACACTTAGTTTCGCAAATCAATTTTGAAAATTGACAGGAAGAGTGCTGAGGCAGTGTTTGGGGGAGGAAGAAAAAAAACCTGTTGAACTTTATCATCTTTTTTAATGACTTTTAATAGTCATCTGAGAGGTTTTATTGTGAAAAGCTTTAGTATTTTTACACTGAAGACTTCCCGCCGTGGCTTTCTTGTAACCAAAAAAAAGAATTTCCAAACTTTTCGCATCAGCTTGATGGTTTAAATTTTTGTTTTGTGTGCTTTCAGACAACAATTTATTTTCTCCATACCCTTGTGTCCATCCAGAAATCCCCTGGTACTGACGGGCTTTCCTCCCCCTTTTTGTCCTTACTCGATGTAACTTCCAAAAATTACGAGGTTGATCCTCGAAGATCAAGGGAATGGCGTGTGTGTGTGTGTGTGTGTGTGTGTGCATGTGTGCATATAAAACTCTAGAATCTTGCCACTTCCTTGTTTCCCATTGTGCTGTCGTGTTGACAGGGGGGTTGTTCAGCCTTCCTCTAGTCTCTCGGTAAACAATGGCAGCAACACAGGCTGAGGCCTCCCTAATCCCGCCTTTACAGACCCAGGGGCTGGGATGAGCTGCGCTGGGGCCTCCCTGCCCCTGACTGCCAATGATAAGGACCCCAAGCACTTGGATTTAAAAGGTCTGAAAGAAAATCAGCTTTCACTAGAAGGCAAAGATTTCTGGGACCAAATTTTTTTTTTTACATGAACACTTCCTATTTCTAAAAGTAATTTTCACATTTTCTCCCATTCAGATTATCGCTGTAGAAGTTCCTTAAAGAGACTGACGTAGTTGGCAATATACGCATGCACTTCTGGGTGTAAGATCTGGCAAATTTTCAATTAGTCTTTGTTGTAATCAGAGTATCAGAGTATCAGAGAGTCTTT
Organism: Hypsolebias longignatus; assembly: GCA_031762435.1. Lineage (NCBI taxonomy): Eukaryota > Metazoa > Chordata > Actinopteri > Cyprinodontiformes > Rivulidae > Hypsolebias > Hypsolebias longignatus. The sequence goes on along the minus strand of JARVGV010000350.1, from coordinate 9,559,154 downwards.
ATTGTCATTTATGTATGTAAGTGTGAGATTATGGTTTCAAAAAGTCTTTAGCGTTTGTAATGACATGTGGCTGATGGCAAACAGGAGTAAATGTTTCCTTCTGTAAGAGTTTAATCACTTGCAGAAAGAAGAAAATAATGTATTGAAAAGAGGTTGATTGTGTAATTCCCTCCGTGTGTGTGTTTGTCGTTTAGCAAAATATCTAATGAACTGATAGACAACAAAAAATAATGGAATCTACCCCATTCAGGATGGCCACAAAACCTCTTGGCTACAACTCAGTTGTTTTTACAGATACGGAGCTAATATTTAATGCAGTTGTTCAATTCAATACAGTTTATTTATAAAGCACCAAATCACAACGAAGTTGTCTCAGGGCACTTTACAGGAGCATTCACATACATAGAAAAAACAAGTAGTAAAGTAGTAGCTGAGAACCATGTTCATCGCACATTCTGAGTGCTAACAGGTCACTTCAACGTAAAGCTGGGGTCATAGGTTTAGTTTGGGATTTCTTGACTAATCTATTTTCTTCTATGTTAAAAAATGATTTTTTTTTTAACAGTCACTCAAGCAAGGTGATGTCACTTGTTCAAAAAATGTTTCACTAATGCATAAAACTATTAAATCTATCGTAACACGGAAAACGATCTAGAAGATCATATGTATTGATTAAAAAAACTTTAGATGCCCACTTTTTTTGGGACAAAATATGTAAATAAAAATGATGCAAATGTTCAGCTGATTTCAGGTAGATTTTTAGTCCTGCTTCAAAGAGCGAGAATGTGAGCAGAAGATCAAAATAAACGTGCGTGAAGGCTGATAAATACATTTTAAAAGAGGGAGAGCTAAAGAAGTAAAGAGAGTTATTGAGGGAGGGGAAAGGGAGGGAGGAAGATTAAAATACAAATGACCATGTGAGCCTCTTCATCGCCCTGCTGGCTTTGATGTAGCGAGCTATGAAGGCACCTAAAGAGAAATCGTTCAGAAGACTCTTTCAAGAGGCAGAAATGTTTAGAGGAGGATCACGAGAGGAAAAAAACCCTTTGGATGGCCCCGAGGTGTTTATACCTGTAATTATTCATCCACTTATTTCTTTCCGGCACAGAGCGAAGGTGGGGCGGGGGAAACGGTAGAGCATTAAGACAGCTGTTTTGCAAAGGAAGTTTGGGTTTATTTGATTATTATTCAATTTGTTTTTTCTCTTTGCTGTATAGTGAGACCTGTTAATAAGGACAAATTAAGCACATGTATTTGCTCAGTTATGTACACAAAGAACCTCTGACGAGTATCAAATTAACCGTGATATTGTGCTGCAGCAAGTTTTTTAAAATAACAAGCAGGCTTGATAGCTGATTACTTCAAGTGGCATTTATTCTAACCAAGACCACATTTTCATAATCCCCCCCCCCACGTTTCCTGTCAATAAGAAGATGCAAGAGGTCAAAAAGTATATATTTTTTCAACCCACAAACAAGCTGTGAAAAAAACCCAAATTGCTTTTGTTCTCATCTTTGTTGTTTAACCGTGAACCATTCCTCCAGTGGTCTGTAAGTCAGCATTTTGGATGTACAATTTGTAAATGTTAAATTACATGCAAATCTGGTTAAATTCTGAGAATGAGTGCAGGATATTTCACTTTAACAACTTTTACTGCAGAGACAAAATAAGCCAGATATCATAATGTAAAAAAAACCTGAGAGCTCCACTGATTCGTTGCTTTTTTTTTTTTTTACTCTTTAAGGTGTGTTTTGACGTTGGTTTATGGGACGGGAAATGTTCTGACGAGAGACGAGTGACGTGTTGAAAGTTGAGCCGGGGACACCTTTTGTTTCGGAAGTCTCTTTATGTTTTTGAGAGAGTGCGAAATTGACAATAAATGCGAGTGAATGTGGGACCGTTAGTCACGGCGCTCCCTCTGGCACTCGACTCTTCTAGCGCTTGTTAAATAAAGAGACAACGGAGAAAAACCCAAAGAAAAGAAACCCAACGAGAGGTCAGAGGTTTGAAACAGCAGCTCCTCGCCTGGGTCTCACTGACTTCAGAAGACTTCGTGAGGTTTATGTGTGTGGGTTTGTGTGCGTTTGCGTTTCAGGATGTTGCACCCAGGTGAGTCATTGGACTGCTGAGTGAAATCTTGCAAAGTTTCGCTTGCGTTGTTGACAGAGCGAGCTGTCCCGACCTCCCAGATGTGTGTTCTCAGCTTGCAGTTAATCAGTGACAGCGAGTGATGTCTCTGTCAAACACCAGCAGTTTTTAAAACTGTCAAATCTATCCCATTTACACTGCAGGATCATTAGATGCACGAACACAATATTATTGTTTTTAAAATAACAGAAACCCCTTCTGTTTTGTGAAGACTGTTGATTTTTGGCGAGTCCTAAAATCAACATTTAGATTTTCTGTTTACGGTGTCCAAAAGTCTTTAATTATTGGCACAGAACAATTAAACATCCTGTAGCCGGCTCACTTTAAAAGACTGCAATTATTAAAGTATATTATGCAGTATATCATCTGCATCTAAAAACTGCCTTCTAAAGGAGTGTTAAGTGGCATTTCATTTTAGATCAGTAAAATCTAGCGTTGCTTCACTGGCATTGTTTTTTTTTTTTTACCTATTAGCTCACCAGAACGGCATGCTTTGTCAAGTCGGCCATTTGAAAAGGTTTGTGTACACACAGACCCACATCACAAAGTTTGTAGGTTAGTAGGCCGCATGAATTCCTCCTCCCTCCTGTGTCCTTGGTCGGTGACGAGGACTAAAGTCAAGCAAACGCCCAAAATATGCTTGGAAACATATATTGTCTTCTAAAAATGATTTATTCACATAATAAAGCTTGTTCATGCATTTATTTTCTTGGAAAACAACTGTTCTAAAGTTTTTGAACAAGACTTATTGCAACAAAAGAACAAAAATCTGTAGACCCAAATAAAAAGAAAATGTCAGGTTGCTCAAGTGATATCCAAGAGATATACTGTAAAGAGAGATTAAGAAATCACACGATCTTAGGGAATAAGACATTTTCCATTTCTTTTTCATTACGTTCACACTCGCATTTTGTACCTTTCACAAAAAGTTAACTTTTTTGATTATAACAAAATCTTCAGATCTAAATCATCTGAGAATTTTCATTTCAGAGTTTTTAAAACAAATGAAGATCATATTGCAGGCGTCCGTTTCCTTCATTTATGCTGCAGCCTCAGCCCCACGTGGTGTGTTCTGTGTTTTGTGTGTCTACTGTTTGCAGACAGTGTGACGGCCATATGTGAACATAAATGACAATTTGCCTTATGTTCCTCCCCTTTGATCTCTCCTGTAAGAAAATTTACGACCTGCCTTCACTCTCCCACTTAGAGCTGAATGCGTCTTGTTTCCAGATCCAGAATCACACCATCCTTCCAACTTGCATCTAAAACCTTTTGATTGCTGAGCTTTTGCTTCAGTTAGTAATTTGATTTTTTTTTTCTTGTCTCAGTGATCATTTATCTTATAGCTAAAGATTTATGTTTTTCTTCCTCCTGAGAAGACTATGAATGTAAAATTAAAGTTTATTGCAGCTGGAATGAGATTCCTCTGAAGGCTCAGCCTTAGAAATTAAGTGCAGAGCTCCATCATCCAGAGTAGGAGCTTGGAGTTGAGATGCTGCTCCTCCACATCGACTCCTGTAGCTGAGGCGGTTCAGGCCTCTAATTAGGATGTGTCCTAGGGGTTTTCTGGGTAGTCCCACAGAGACGAGACCCCAAGGAGTAATTACAGTACAGTACATATCCTGTCTGACCCGGGGATGCCTTGAGTCTGGAGAGTCTTGTTTGGGTTTTGCACTTAATTTTTGAAAGTAATGGTGTGTTTAGTCAACCAGACATTTCAGGAGCCAGTTTTAATCAGTCAGCTTGTAGGAATAACAAGTATTGTTGGCTTAATTAGACTTTAACAGGCTTAGTGTTTATTCTGGAACCTGATCACTGACTCTCAAACGGTTACGCCAATAATTTCACAGATGAACTGTCATCAGCAAGTTTTTTTCACTATGAATTAACATTAGATGTGTACGACGGATAACGTTGCCTCCTCCAGACATCAGCCGCTGACCTTTATTAACTTAACGTGCACGTTATTAAAATAGTGTTTGTAAAAATAGTCGACCAAAAGAAACTCAAATCCCATTTTCCTCCACCCCGCTTCACTCTGTGCCCATGGCTCTGCCCAGACCAGCTGGAGCCTCTGGAGCCGCACGAAGCAAGCCCAGCGTACATGGCTGTGATCTAAAACACACACACACAAACACACACACACACAGAATCACACTTCCAGTCCTGCCTCGTATGATATTCAGCTGCTGTGGAAAGACAGCAGCCGACACCTTCAGATGCACGCACAAAACATGCATTTTTACAAATATCGACTACAATGCTTTTGTATTAAAGTGATTTGCTCTGTTAAATATTGCCATACATATACCATACCATACCATACCAATTTATTTATAGAGCACTTTAAACAGCAACAAAGCCAACCAAAGTGCTGTACAATA
>JARVGV010000350.1:9510514-9521239 GCA_031762435.1 Hypsolebias longignatus | reverse complement strand
TTTTTATTAATGTATTTTTTTTGTGTGTGTGTGTGTTTCTAGTGGCACGCTCTGACCCGAGAAGAACAGGCCAAGTACTACGAGTTGGCTAGAAAAGAAAGACAGCTGCACATGCAGCTCTACCCAACCTGGTCTGCTAGGGATAACTACGTAAGCACTTCCACTTTATTTCCACTTTGTCCTCACTCCACTCTGGTTTTTTATGGCTACTGTATATTCAAAATGAGGAGCCGATTAACAAACATGCACAGGAAAAAGGTTCTGCTTTTCCATTTTGTTGTGAAGAATTGTAAACTAAAGTCATGAATTTTATATCTGGGTTGTGGTCGGAACGATCTGTTCATCTGTAGAGTAAAGACGTCATTTGGTTGCTATGGTAAACATGAGCTTGTAATAACTAAATAGATTTTTTTCATTGTTTTAACCACATTATGTCAGCAATCACAACTTGGTGAAAAGTGGGTTTAAATGTGTTCATCTAGAATATTTAACCATTTCTTGTTGGTGGTGTTTTATTAAAACAGAATGTCATTTATTTGTGCTCAGCTCCAAAAACACAACAAATAGAAAAAGAAACACCTTTAAAGTGATATAAGAACACAAAAATATGCAAGTTCAGTGCTTATACTGCATACAGTTTTGTGTTTTTAATCAGGAGTTTGCTTTTTTCCTTTTTTTTATTATTATATTTTTATTTAGTATAATAATATAAACACTCACTGGTTTCACCAAAAATAATCAAAAGGTCAATGAAAGCAAGGGTTACTTTAATAAATGATCAAATGAATTCATTAGATGAGTTCGCATTCAAGCACTTCCCATAAACCAGATATACATTTGAATAAAAAAGTCATAAAATAACTGAAATATAAATGAAAAAAGTACAAAACTTTCAATGAAATATAGTATTTTAATTCCCTGTAATTAAAACCAAGATGAAAACACACCTTTTTCAATTCAGTATTCTTGAGTATTTGTGAAGGTGAAGAAAGTGCTTACTTGCTAACTGTTGTGTCAATTATTGCCGCTCATGGCTGCTAATCAAAAGTCAATCGTTACAAGGCACACACTTGTGTGGTGCATGCATTTTAGTTCAATGTTTTGGGGAATGTGCTGAATCTAGGCTGCTGTGTGCCTCTGACTTGTCAGTTTGCTGTTGAACTCTTGCAGGAGGCGGGCCTTAGCGGGGTCGCAGGGGAAAAGAATAAAGCTGATTGGGTAGGGACACGTCTCATGGTGGATTTATACCTCTGTGATGGAAAAAATGAGTGTGTGAGGAGCTGCATGAGAGGGGTTGTGGGTATTTCTGTGCAAAGTCTGCATGCACCTTCCAAAAATCTCAATGACTCACGCTTCGAGCCTCACGAACAGCACGTACAAGATGGCAGCCGCACAAACAGATCTGATTTGTTAGTTGTGGATGCATTGTGTAAACTCTTGCCTCATTTAGTCAGTCTGTAAAACACAGAGGTATAAATCAGCCCGTATTGCTCGACTAACAGAGTGCAGGGCTGCATGGCTGGCCTCGCTGTATTATTTTATCTACTTGGCATCTTCCTAAACTACCTTTATTTTTGTGTTCTTTTGTTTAAAACATATAAAAAGCTTTATTGATGATTTACGTTTGATTTTGATAGAAGCTTCTGTTTAAATCATGCTAAAAACTTATTTGAGTTTTTATGCTTTTCTCTGCAGTTGTTTCTGTAAAAGTGACTGAACCAAACTGTTTACGCTGGCAGGAGTGCACCGTTTGCTCGTGGTCCTACCCAACAAGCAAATCCCTTCAACTCACTGTTTACAAAACAACATGTTCATGTTGAACTGAATATTTTATAACTAGAAGCATCAAATACACCATTATGAAGTGTAGCCGTTGTTAATTTATGAAACTTTTAAATCAGACAGTCAAATGGAAGAACTGAACAAATCTCAGTTTTCTAGACTGATTCAGATTTTCAGTTTTTGCAAATCTTTGAAATTCAAAGAATCATATAGTAAGAATCAGATTTAAAGACTTATACAGTATAGGAAGAATTAGATTCTGAGAACCAGATTCAAAGAATCATATAGTAAGAATCAGTTTCTGAGAGATTCAAAGAATCAGATTCTGAGAATCAAGATTCAAAGAATCAGATTCTGAGAATCAGAGAGTAAGAATTAGTTTCTGAGTGATTCTGAGAATCGGATTCAAAGAATCTTATAGTAAGAATCAGATCCTGAGAATTAGATTCAAAGAATCTTATCATAAGAATCAGATTCAAAAAATCAAATTCTGAGAATCAGATTCAAAGAATCATATATTAAGAATCAGATTCTGAGAATCAGACTCAATCTTATCGTGAGAATCAGATTCAAAGAATCTTGTAGTAAGAATCAGATTCAAAGAATCAGATTTTGAGAATCAAATTCTTTTTTCCATCCATCCGTCTTACTTTACCTGCTTCATTTTTTTCCCTTTAAAACCTTGATGGGCTCCTTAAAGAATAAACTAATTTAGTTTTACCTAAAGATTTGACTGTTTTTAGAAAAGCAGTTACACTAAAACAAAAAATTTTAAGGATTGAACATCACCCTTCAATGGTTTTGAATAAAGATTTTGTGTAATCTGTTAGCACTCAGTGTATGTGCTCAGGATGACTCTCAGCTACTACCCTACCAAAATTTAACTCATTTGTAAAAAATTGACTGCGTTATAACTATTTAAGTTTTCACTGAGGCTGGAAATCTGTTGGTTTTTTTTTTATTTGGTTTGTTTAATACTAGTCTAGATTTTATTAATTTAAATTGTGCAAAGAAAGAAAAATCCATTCACAATAAAACACTTTGCATAACGCATAATATTAGTAATATAAGCTTACAAGATCACTGTGCTGTCACATTTTATTTCAACTGCAACAAAAAGCCTCAACCATCTTTTTCTCTTGCTGACTGATGACCTAAACTCGTTAGAACATGTAAGAGTTTTAGTTTTTTTTTAAATCCAGACTTTGGGTTTATGGAGTTTAGAGCATGCAAAGGGGCGGGCAGTCAACTTGCACCTAAAAACCTTCACAACTGACTGAGAAAACTGGAAAATGTTTTGAGTAATTTGGAATTTAAAAAGGGAACCCTGCGTAAATGTATTTTTTTTTTACACAACTAAAACTGTTACCAAAGCTTCTTACCCACATCAAGACTGCCATTGCTCAGTGCCACTGATAAACAATGTATAAAACTAACATTACTGTTTAGGACACTTCTATTTTTTGACTAAATAGACCACCAAAAGCCATTTTTAAAACCAAGTTGGTGTCTCACAACCACAGTGGGGGCTCTACACACCATTTCGGGCGCCACAGATGCACCGGTCTGTTTAATAGCACAGCACATAACTGACCTTGAAACATCATCAGTGTGTTTGGAGAAACCCCTTCTCCTCATAACATCTGACAAGTTTAAAAAAACAAACATCTATGGGCCTACGAGCACAACAGGAAGAGAAGTTCCACGTCTCGCCCACACACATGTAGAGGGTTTCTCCTGCATGTCACCAAATAGAATAAAACCTGCATATAGACGAGTGCATGCACACACACTAATACACACGTGTACCCCGAAGAGTAGAGGAGCTTCATTTTGCAAGGCGAGTTGTAACCACACTGACGCTGCTGACGGCGAGGCGAGGAGGGCAGACATCGAAGCGTAGGCGGTAGATTTCTGTTCCCACATCCTTCAACTCGCCCAAATACGAGGCCCTCGTCACCGGATCTGTGTGAACGGCTCTGATGTTTGCCTCAGCAGGCGCTCATGACTATAGGCACCACAAAACATTGACAGAAATATGAAAGCAAACGTTTTGGAGATGGGGTGAACCAAAAGTCTTTGACACAGATGTTTGAAATATCTCGCATCTCTTTTAAAATGCTTGAGGACTCTTCAGGTTTTTTGCATGAATTGAGGATAAAGTGACTAAAGCAGTGCAAATGTGTCCTCTCATTTCTCTTTCTTGCTTTTGTCTTGCTTTATTAAGACCATGACTGACCTGGTTGCTGGTTGTAGCTTTTAACTTTTCCACAGTTGAATCTTTTATTTCAATTTGAAATTGGATAAACATGTCAGAAACCTCAATGTCTATTTACAAACAGTGCAAATTTTGTTCATTTTGCTCATACTAATCAGAGCTACACTCTCCAATGATTTTACAAATAGACTTAATTTATTTTTGCAAATGAGGACTCATCTGATAATGTTATCCAGCTCAAAACAAACCACAGTAACTGGATTTATCAGACAAAAATCTGATCATTTCCAGCTCAGTTGATGTTTTATCATTATTGCTGTGTAGCTGATCCAGACTCTTTATTCAGAGAAACTCTTGTTTTTGTTTGTTTCTCCCACAGGGCAAGAAGAAAAGGAGAAAAAGGGAGAAGCAGCAGGACTCCAACACAGGTAAGCATTTCTATATCTGCGCAGATGAGTGACGAGAGCGTTTCAAAGAATTAAGCTGAGTTTTAGCTCTCCTTGTAGGCATGAAGTATCTAAAATGCCCTCCCACTCTCCTTTGTTTGCCGATCTCAACTAATCCTGCTCTCATATACCAACCAGAGCAGACGAAGCAGACCAAAGTAAAAAATATAAATTTGCGGCTGCAATTTTCTTATTATAGTCCAGTTTTTTTTCTCCCCTCTCAGCTACATGATAATTTACAACACTCAACTGTATGGGTAGAGCAGAGCGGATCTTTCAGATACAAATACGTGGCTTCACACACCCTGACCATGCCAGTATTTTCTCAAATCACAACACAATCAGGTATTGTACTGGGATTTCTAGCATGGAAATTAATATTAAAGTAGTCCCTCGATTATCACGGGAGTTACGTTCCACACCCCACCGCGATATGTGAAAAACCATGAAGTAGGAATACTATACAGTATTTTTTTTAAAGGCTTTATAAACCCTTCCCACACTCTTTGCAATGTTCTAAACTCTTAAACCCAAGTACTGTAATTTAATAACGTACGTATATGTACTGTACAGTACTGCAAAATCTTACTCAACAGCTCCACAGAACAGCAGCTCGGTTCCGGTACACTACCTTCTGGGTAGTGTAGTTCTTTTAACCTGCGTTACAGTGTAGGCTTATTGAAAGAAAACTACAAAATTGTGGCGCCTGTTCCAAATTTTTTTTATTTATTTTTTTTGCTAACTTTTTATCCTGTACCATCCCAATCGCATGAGTAATATTAAAGTTCTGTCGTGTGTCTTGTACAGTCTTATGTTGAAAACCCACGAAAGAGCAAGTCCGCGAAAGTCTAATCGCAAAGTAGCGAGGGACTACTGTGTTCATTTTCATAACTGCAACAGAAAAGTCCAGTTTTAGAAGATTATTTATTTATTTATGTTTTATTCATTCAACCTTTGGGGGCCGAGATGGTGTAGAGGCAGGGCAGCCAGTTCAGGAACCAAAAATCCCAGGTTCGATCCCCAGTCACTGCATACCTCATGGTGTCTCTGGGCAGCACACCGTATACCCAAAATGCACCCCCCAGTAGCTGCCCACTGCACCACCTGGTGGTGGATTGGTTAAATGCAGAGACTAATTTCACCATTGTATGGAAACATACAGTGATGACAATGTGATGACATTATTATATTATTATTTATTTATACAGGCTAGTCTCACTGAGCCATGAGGACTCATTTACAAGAGAGACCTGTTCCAGACTGAACATATAAAACACAGTACTGTGCTTTTTAGTCTAATTTATGCAAAAAATGTCATAAAACATTTGTGACAAAATACTAATGATAATACTAAGAGGAAAATGTATCGAACATGTAGCCGCTTCATTCATTTCAATTCCCAGCCGCAGTAAGATTTTATCATTTTTGCCACATTCGATGCAAGTTACTAATGGAAGGGCATTTTTGCACACATTTCATTACTACTTCAATATATATTTAAACGGTCATTGAAATTCAGTGTTTTGTATTTTGTTTTCCTTCAAAAATTGTGGTAAGTGTTTAAGACAACAGCTAAAAAGAAACGCTTGCCTTTGGAATAAAAAAACAAAAGTGAATGAAGGTTTCTCTATCGCAAGAAATTCAACAAGTTGCAATTAATGTCCCAACAAAATGTCCTCACCACCCTAACAGGTTGTTGGACTGCAGGCACATGTTCTAATATGTCTAAGTTGGATGTTTATACTGTATTATTAATTTTCCACAAATATAAACGCATGAGCTTGCGTAATTCAGCATTTCAATTTTTAAAACTTCAGTTCAGTCTAACACGTGAAACTGCCATTAAATGTCAACGACTTCAAATAGATTAATTCCATAATGTAATAACCAAATGTTTTTAGATGTAGTATTTTTAAAAAACACTTCATGTGTGATATTATCTTTACTTAAAATATATTTTGGGTGTGTTTTATGCAGCACCCCTCACTACAATCCAGAGCAGCTAATTTCCTTCAGAAGCCACCATTTAGTTAATAGACTGTGTAGTTTATTCTACATAAATATAATGATGATCTCTAGGGTCTGTTACAGAACAGCGATCAAACAGCATCATGAAGACCAAGGAGCATGCCAGACAGGTCAATGATAAAGATCTTGAGAAGTCTAAAGCAAAGTTGGGTTATTAAACAACATTCCAAGTCTTGAACACCTCATTATTGAGCGCTGGTCAATCCATCAACAGTTAGTGGTTGTAAACAGACAAAAAGTGGAAAAGTTCTTGGGTGGGGGGGGGGGTACTTTAGAAGGTATCCTAAAATAATTTTCCACCAGAAGGTAACTTATTGATGCACTATATCAGACTAATAAGGTATTTGTTCATACCTGCAGTGGGTTTATGAATTGAAAAGTGATATATATATATATTTTTTCAAAGAGTCATTGTTCTGTAAAGAAAATAAAGGTCTTTTTTATTAAATGTTTTACTAACAGAGTGTCCCAGCATGGCTGCTTTCCTCTCTCTGCGTGACTTTAACTCGGCTGCGTTTGCTGACGCTGCGTTGTGCTCCGACAGTCTACTAACCGTTTTCCTTCACGGCTCTTTCTAAGCAGACGGCTCCGCTGGTGTTTTATTCTGCCCTGATGAGCCTTCTTTCTATCTGTGCCTCCCCCCACTCCTCCTCTTTTATTCCTCTCTGTGATTTTTGTGCATGCTGTTCGTTGTGCTCAGACCCGGGCTCCCCTAAGAAATGCCGGGCTCGCTTCGGCCTCCACCAACAAACGGACTGGTGCGGTCCCTGCAGGTGTGTACCAAACATCCGCCAACTGTGTAGAAGCAGCTGCTGCTGTCCCACTAACTCCCAGTGTCCTCCCATTCCACCTGCATCACGTTAACTCTAGCTGCTCAGTCATCTCTTAGACACCAAGCTGCCTTAGAGGTAGTTCTGATGTCTGTTATGATGTTTTTTATTTTGTCTTATTTGTTTTACTGGTTGAGTTTATCAAGCCTCACCTGCGTGCAAGTGTTGAGTCCGTCCTGAGCTGTCCATGCTGTGTGTCACTAACCTGCTGCTTTGCTGTTTGAAACATTAACATCTTTTTATAACAAGCAAAAGAGAAAGTAGTTGTAATGTGAGTTATTAGGATTTTAACTCATATTAGTGGAGAAGCAACAGTTTTCATCTTCTGTTAATAATAAACTTGACTGTTGTTGAAATGAAATGTAAAACCTGTGTCTCACCGGGCTGCTGTTGGAGACGAGTTAACGAGCGACACTGGCGCTCGAGGGAGTCCCTAAAGTGTCTTCAGATGTCCACGAAGTTTCTCTGTTTCCTCAGACAAGTCGTAGTTTCTTCGTCTTGGCTCTTGAAATAGTCAGAGTCGGCGTCTTGAACCCTTCTCAAGAGCACAGGAGATGTGTTTTGGCATCGGAGCTCAACAAGTTATTGTGCAAAAATACAATTTTCAATGCAAAAGTAAGCCATGCCTTTCAGAAAGGGGCAAAGCACGGCCGCACGGCTCACGATAAGTAGTGTCCAGCAGTTGCAGCCCAGCGAGATACAGCCATAACAAATAAAATATGCTTTTAACCAAGTTTAATATGGAAGTATGGAATACCACTCAGCATCACTGGTTGTGTACTAAGCAGAGGAGAGACGTGAAAAACACCTTCAACTTGTTCTTTGGCTTTCATTTTCATTCATCTTTTCCCCACGTTTTTGTAGATTTTAAATACAAAGTAAATTCTGTACAAAATGTTAACCTGTGTCCCAGGCAACTTTTAGTCCCAGTCAATTTTCACTCAAGTATTTAAATCCAGTCAACGTGGTTTTTACTTTCCCATCATTAGATCGCGTTTCTAAACTAGACTAAACGAGAGTTTCTTCATTTTCCTTGTCTGCATTTTTAGGAGTAAGAGGAAAAACGTCATTGATGTGGCACAGCAAACATTGTCAATCCAAACGCTCGTTTCTCGACATTTCCTCGCAGTTGCGTCAGTTTTACTAGGCCTGTCACGATAAATTTTTCGTGGCAATTAATTGACTCAGAAATTATTGCAATGAACAATTTGACAATAATTATAATTATTGTCAAATTTAAGAAGAAATGTTTAGCGGTAATTTGTTTTGCATGAGGTACCTTTTTTCAACCACCAGTATAAAACTGTTTGAACCAAAGTTTGGATAGTGAGGGAGCGAACAGCGTGTCTGTTTAAGAAAAATGCGAGGGAGGCCCCTTGACGTGACACGGGCTGTCTCTCTTCGGTTCTCATAATGGCGGATGCTCGTTGTGGTTTGAGCTCTTAAGCGTAGCATTTTTCACATAAAGCTTTTAATAAATAAAGTAAACAAGTTCTCAGCTTCTTTTTGCAGAGAAAAACTACTTTTTACACGAAGGCACAAGTTTCAACCATGAATTTTGGAGCTTCGACAAGACGGAGGATTTTTCCCGAGGTCGGCCTGTTAGCTTAGCTCATAGCTTAGCTGCTTTTAATGATCCAAAAACGCGATTTTGGACGATTAAAACGGATTTTAAAGAAAAGAGAAAGGGAGGGGTCCGTGACGAGCATCGGAGTTGAGCCTTTTGTCATCCAGTGTCTTCAGAAAGAGAGAGACACGACGAAATGATGAAGCAATAAATGAAAATGAGGTTGATCATTTTCATTTATCGTGTAATTAATTGATTTATTGTTTATCACGACAGGCCAAAGTTTTACTGTACCGGCTGCTTGTAAAGGGGCAGCAGGTCCGTCGCCGCCTCGCTCCGCTCGTTCCGAGTCGCAGCAGGATTTACGGTTTGCAGCAGGAGTCTGGATCTGTGCGGTTCTACATGAAGAGCTCCCACAACCACAGCACTGTAACAACTCCGTCGTCTTCCCCGCTATCGCGTCATGGAAATCTAAGTGTTTCGGTTTGACAGAACAAAGGGGGCTGAATGCGGTTTGAGCAAATCCTTATCACACACACACGCTCGTGCTCCCTGCAGCTTTGCGTTGTTTTTTGTTTTTTTTTTTGGTTTGTTTTTTTACAGCGTTCTCAGGCCCATCTGCTTTTAACCTTCTCCATTCATGCAATGTGGTGACGGGCGCCTTTTGATGGTGAACTCTGACATTTAGAAATCACTTTCTGTTGCAGCCTTCCTCCCTTTCTCTCCCTTTATCAATCTAAATATGGCCTAGTGCCTTTCCTTGTGGTTGAACCTGGTGACTCATATCATGTTCTGGTAATGATCACAGGATCCTGCTAACTGCTTTGATGCGGCACTCGGTCTGCTGTAAGTAGAACACCTCAGCGCTGTTTCTCTATTAGTTCCTCTATGTTTAGCTCAGAGCAGGAGGACGCTTTTAAAAAGCCTAATTTCTTCATATGAAGTATTTAAGGGGAAAAAAATAAATAAATACAGTAGTCATACAGTAGTCTCATTTATTGCAGGAGCTACATTCCAGACCCCTCCACCCCCCAATAAGTGAGAATCCGTAAAGTAGCAATGTTACATTCATTTTAGTATTTATATTTTAAGGCTTTAGAAACCCTTCCCACACTCTTACAATGTTCTAAACGCTTAAACCCACATCATTTTAACAACATATGTGCACTACTGTATGTGTAGCTAATAAATTTTACTCACCAGCTCGGCAGAACAGCAGCGGCTCGGTTCCACTCCGACTTGGTTCTGTTTCGGCAGAACTATCCTGCCGGTTCTGGTTGGCTCGCTGGCTCGGGGTAGTGACGATGGGCTCCAGAAAGAAGTCGGACCTACAGAGGCGCGTCCCCCGTTCCATTGTTAGTCCTTGTGGGCCGGCTAACAGCTCTCTGGTTCACCGATGAGTCTGGGGGTCTGGTTCTGCTTTGGTTCTGTGCAGCCCTTGAGCACGGGGGGAGTGGGGGGCGGGGTCAATCAGTGGTCCAATTGAGCAGTCTGATAAAGAAAAGAAAAAAGTCCCAGCGGACTCAGGATGGAGCGCCGAACCTACAGAGGCGCACGTCCCCACTCGGAAGTCCTCGTGGGCCAGCTCGCAGCTCTCGGGTTCACTGATGAATCTGGGGGTCTGGTTCCGCCCCGGTTCCCCAGTGGGTTTCATGTAGCTCTGCATCCACTGGGCGCCGAAGTCACTGTATGAATAGGGACCAAACTTTCTCCGATCAGATCAAAACTTTCCCTCTATGTATTTCAGAAAAAGGAAATTGGGCTTCTGGTTGGGGCACTGTTGATTTCTGGGAAATGTAGTTCTTTTGAGTAGGCTTTTTTTTTTTTTTTTTTTTGTTTTTTTTTTATCAAAAT
>JARVGV010000350.1:9492602-9503771 GCA_031762435.1 Hypsolebias longignatus | reverse complement strand
AGAGGTGGAGGCCTCCGTGTTCAACTGTCCCCCTCTTACAATGCTGTTATTGCTAGTATCACTCAGCCCTCTGTGAACAGCAAACAACCATCAGGGTGCTAACGATCCATCGTTAGGTTGATGGTCCTCCTTGATCATGTGATTAGCTAGTTTTGGCTGTCAGCAGCAAACTGGTTGATCCACCATGAGAAGGTGCTTTTTATAAGACTGAGCTGAATACAGCACCAGACTGAAGAAGTCTTTCGGACGAAAGACGAAACGTTTCTACAGTTTGTTTTGTTTTTTGAATGTCCAGAGGACCAGACTTAACTTTTGTAGATTTTTCTACCTGGATTATTGAGCATGCATCAGGATATCAATAATGTATGTGCAACCAAGAAGATCAACGACAACGCTGCAACTTAGCATTTAGTTACGTTAAAAAAAAAAAGTTAACCAGAAAGAAAAGCATAATTGTTACATTTGTAAAATGATCCGACACGTCTAATGAGCGTCACAGCCGAGTTCTGCTCCACACCTCTTTCGGTTCTGGACGTGGCCGGCCCGCCCTCTATGAACGTCCAGAGGCGACATAAAGATCGACTGATCTTTGTAGCCATACTGCAGAACTGTTTTCTCTGTCTCTTTAAAACAGCAGCTCCCCAAACAAGCAGGCTTCCAGCTGTTGCTAGGCAACAGTTATAATTTTGTGAACCTATAATAAAATAACTCGTCGCTTCGGCCGCTTGGTGACACAAACAGACCACAGGAGGGCGGAGCGTCACAACAATCTTTCACATTAAACTACAGGTTGATGAGAAACGACAATATAAAAGACAACTGCACTGAAAAGGTAATTTTAAAGGAAATGTTTTAGAGTAAAGAAAACAAGGATTTAAACTGAGCTCAAGAGAAGCATCGATGATGACTGCTTTAGGAACAAACGTCCAGGAAAAAAAAAAAAGTCTATAAAAGATGTGGCCTCAATGTACAGAACTGTCAAACGTCAAGTTTTGCGCGACAGTGGAAGTGTGTGATTTGAATTTGTCCCTGTGCAAACCTTGACATTTTTTATTACATATATTATAGAGATTATTCAGTTTGCTTTTGCACTAAATTCAGTTCTGGAATTATGTAAGGGAAAAAAAAATCCCTTCATAAGAAATTAATGCAGCTTTAAGCTAAATATAAAGTAAAACGTATTTACCAGAATGAGTTCAAACAAGGTGCCCTGGTCTACTTTGAGGAACTCCTGGTCCCAAACAGGAATGTCGTCTGTCCTCTTCTCCTTGTTCTCGTCGTCCTCAGGAGGAGGAGGGTCGTCCTTGTGATGAGTGCACCACTGAATCACCTGAAGAAAAACACATGCACAGATTCACTTTGACTTCCAGTTCAAACGTCTAAGCAAACTGGTCTGTTTCTTATTAAACGTCACCATTTAAGTGGTGTGTGAGTGTATAAATATGACAAGCAGAAAATGCTTAACAGACAAAATGATCAATGTAACAGTCACATACTATAAATAAACAGGTTTACTAATTGTATCATCTTACGTGAAGGCGCTGAAGCTGACTGCCAGGTCAAACAGCTGCATAACATCAGTTTAACCTGCACAACAGCTGCAGCGTATTCTCAGATAAATGTCTGGTTTTTTTTATGCTCACAGCACTGAAAATAAACCTGTTGCCACATAAGTTATCGTTATATGTCCTAACCTGATCAAATCTCATCTCAATGTTGCAGTTACGTCATTCATCACTCTGCTGGAGATCAGTCACTGATGTAAGAGTGACAGGGACAGGTGTGTCAGGTGTGTGTTCTGTACCTTCTTAAGGATAGCAGCATTCACGTTCGGGAGGGGAACTGGGTCATCATCGCCTTCATCATCCATTCCCAAATCTGGCAAACAAATCAGTAAACATTCAGCATTAGTCTGTGTGCTACACAGCAATTATTGAAAACCCAAACCAAGAAAAAAAGTTTGTAACGACTTGAACGTCCTTACCTTCTAACATGGTCTTGATGGTGACGGACTGTTTAGCGATTTCGACGTCTACCTCGAAGATTTCCCCATCAGAGCTCTGTAGCTTTATCGTGGGCATTTTCTGTAATGAAAGTTACATTTCGTGACATAAGGCGAACGCACGGTGACAAAATTAACTTGTTTACTCGCGTTCGTCGGTTAGCAAACAAGCTAACGTTTTAGCTAGTCGACAAATTGCGACTTCCAACCATAATAAATCGCTTGAAGTCATCAGTTAGATACTAATGACAAAGCGGAGCAAATCTGAACCTAAATCTGAGCTGCCATTGTAGGTTCTGTTGCATTTTTTAAATTAATTTAACAGACGAGAGCTAATAGCTAACTTAGCACACGAGGCTAACGAAGGCTATGCTACAGCTAGCTAGTTTAACTTAAAGTGGATTTAAATAACCCATATGCTCCTTAAAACATACAACTCCCAACAGGCGGCTTGTTTTATTTTAAAAAGCAAAATATTTCGACAATGTTCAATGGTTTACATTAACCAGGCAGCTAGAATTACGTTGGTCCAGCGGTTTGCTAAGTCAGCGAGGCCTCTTAGCCACCACGTCGTCGTTTCGATTTTAATTAGAAATAAATAAATACAAAAACTTTCAGCCCGACTTCCGCAGGTAAATTCAACTCGTGGCAACTTACTGTGAACGATTAAACACAAATCCAGGTGTATTTTCTTTTGCAGTCCGCAGAAAGGCCAGACACCGTCAACCACTGGAAGTCCCACTCTCTGTATTAACCCGCTCCGACTGAGGCTCCTGCTGCCGCCTGGAGGCTGACCGTTGAAAGCAGGTGCGGACTGCTCTTCTTTTTTTTAATTTAACCTACTTTTAATCATTCACTTTCAAGCGTTAATGCACTAAGAAAAATGCACACTTCATATAGTGTACCGTTCTCCTCCCATAACAAGTATCCTATCATATTTATGGAAATTAACCGAGATTTTCTTAGTCCATAAATGCGCTTATTTTAGGTTTTGTTTCACTTTTTTCCATGAATGTGGAAACTATTGATACAAAACTAGTCATATACTGTATCTTATAATAATGAAACACAATAACACACATTTTATTGGCCGTTGTGTATGTAGTACCTAAATAAGACCAGGTGTTGTCTAGTTTTTTTTTTTTTTTTATTCTACTTTGAATATTCACGTGTAGTACTTAAAGGCACCACAAGAGGGCGTGCGTTGCTTCTGGTTACTGACATTTCGAGCTGATCCTATGGTGCGTTCAAGTGCTATTCTTATTACGTATATCCGTGCCGCTTTTCACCAATAAAACGCTATATTCTTGCTTTGTTTTAAATATTTTCAAGCACAAACCAATGCAAGGGCAAAAGTAGTTTAGATTATTTATAGGTTTACCTAAAACTTTTTATATTAGTATTGTTTGGCAAATACTGTACTTTTATGTATCATACTACTGTATTTTAAAGGCACTTATTGCAATGTATGAAATCGAACAGAAAAGAGCTGATCTATTTATATTAAATGGTGAAGTTTTCCAAATACTGTATACTGAACGCAATTCTGAAAAGCAGGTCCTCACTCAATGTAAACAAACTTCTCAGTTGATGGATGATTGACCTACATTCAGATGGCCATGGTCTGTGTAACAAAGTTTAACACAGTATTTGACCTATTTGCTGTTGCTTTGGCTGTTTCCATAGGTAAACACACGTGGTAGTTGGCATCCACATCACTAACTTGGCTCCAAATCCTATTTAAGGACATATTAGGAGAAAATAATTCTGTGAAATTTGTTTCAATTGTGTAAAATGTATATGAACCAATATAATTTTGTTTGATAACCAATTATCATAATTAAAACATTTCAATATAAAACATTACCTCCATTTGCAGATTACTAGAGTGGTGATTTTTTTTGTTTTTGTTTATGTAAAAGCCTCGTCACTAGAGAGTCAGTTTATCACCATTATTGACTAACGGTTAAAAACACAAGTTGGTTGTGCATCTTTAAAGTTATTTCCACAGTAAGTGACATGTGCAGTTACAGCTGGCATCCAGTTTTCAGCAGCATATAATAACTACAAACACTCAGTTCAAGAAGTCATCTTTACCTTTATTATTCTAGTTGTTTGGTTAACATACAGTCTCAGAAATCCAAAGGAAGTTAGTTGAGTTGATGAGAATGAACACTTCATCTTTTATTAAAAAACCAAGGCTGTATCACTGCATGAGAACAAGTTTCCTTAGAAGGTACACAGGACAAAACATTTATGTAAAGCTTGCCTGATTGTTTTAGTTACAAGCTTTATAAAAAAAAAAACGAAAACAAAACAAACAAACAAAAAACATGTTGTTTTTTTTTTCCATCTAGACATATTTTACATTTCTTTAATCGTACAAAAGTGCAAACAGATCGTGTTCAGATCTTGGTAAAATCCATGGCCTACGGGTGTTGGAGCTGCATTCGTTGTAGTAAAATTGACTTTGAACGTGGGTGCCATCAGCCCAGCTACATATGTACAGATTGAGCAATTTCAGCATCAAAGTTGGTTGATATAGTTGGACAGAAGGATTATAAATACAATTCCTCTGCAATAAATATTATAATGATTATGGCACACACCTTTTGGTCCATTTATAGACATGTTGTTTTTACAAAATGCTTAAATTGATTTTTGTGTGGCTACACAACGTACGCTGAGCGATCCTCCCTCTCCTGAACCACGGCGGCATCAGTTTAAAGTCGTATAATGACAATACTTGAATGTACAAAGGTCTAATATGGAGGTTTACAGGAAGTAGTCTGGGGTGCGGCGGGTCACGTGAGGCTCTCCTCTGCGAGGCGCAGGATCAAACTGCAAACTGGAAAAATAAATAAAAACTTATCAATGATTTTTTTTTTGTTACTCATCAGTATTTAAAGCATCCATTCTGCAGTTTGCATACTTACAAGGAGTACTTGAGGGTGTCGTCTAGCTCCATGATGGCTGCCTGGTTGCCGCAACGGTAGCAGTAGTTAGGAGCGCTGAAAATCGTCACAACGTTTCTCTCATGGCACCAGTTGTATCCCTGAGGAAGGCAGATGGTTTATTAACAGGAAATGTATATTTAAGGGCAAAAGTGATACTTTATTGGAAACTAAACATACTTTTGATCTTAGTATGTGTCAGAGGATGATATAATAATCTTTATGTTTTGTGTAGCAGTTTATTGCAGCTCCGTCCGTTGTGTGAATGTTTATGAAGCATTCACCCTATTGTCATCCATTTTTCTTCTGTACGTTTTTTGTCATCTTTATCGTTCCACAGTTTTTGTGCTATTTCAACAAATCATATCAAAACATTCAGCTCTTTCAGGAAAAGGGTGCTATGACTGTTGCTATTGGTACAACTTTAGTTTTTTTTTTAAGATATTTAGCCTTTCCTGTCACTTTTTCCCCTCATAGAAAATGAATTGAGCTAACTTTACATCCTTCAAATCTTTAGATCCATTTACAACCTTTAACTGCTCCTTTCATATTTTGTTCTGGTTCAGCTTTTTTCGGCTTCCTTGTGCAAATTGTAAAATAATTTCAGCTACTTTCAGCTGTTTTTTTTTTTTTAAACTACTTTGTGCTGCTTAAAGGTTCTTTTGGCTAAGTTCAACATTTTTGACTTTCTTCTAACTTCTTTCTGCTATTTCAGCTTGTTATGCTCCTTTCAGCTAATTTCTGCAAGTTTCAGCATTTTACGCTATTTCAACCACTATTTAGCCATATAATGCTAATTTCAGCATTTCCAGCTAATATTTTGCACTCAACGTTTTTCAGCTTAATTAAGCAAAAATGTGCTCGCTCCACTTCCTTTTGGTAATTTATGCTTTCTGTATTTTTAGCTACTTTTCAGTTGTTTTGTGCTAATTTAAACTTTTTCAGATAATTTCCACCTTTTTGTGCTCATTTCTGTTTCTTTCAGCTTAATTGGACAACACTGTGCTCTCTCCACGTCCTTCTGCTAATTTAAGCTTGTTGTACATTTTCAGCTATTTAGCGTTTTTAGCTACTTTCAGCTGGTTTCAAATAAATTCAAGTTTTTTGTGGTAATTTTTGTAACTTTCAGCCTAATTAACTTCTTTCTACTAATTTTAGCTTGTTACGCTCCTTTCAGCTTATTCCTGATAGGTTCAGCTTTGTTATGCTATTTCAGCTACTATTTAGCCGTTTTGTGCTAATTTTAGCTTTTTCGTCTAATTCCACATTTTTTATCTAAATTCTGCTCCTTCTACCTTCTTCTGGTAGCTTATGCTTCTTTCTGCTCTTTCAGCTATGTTTAGGTAATTTCAGCATTTTAGCTAATTTCACAATTATTGGGCTAATTTCTGCTTATCTGCTGACCTAATTCAGCAAATATATGTTCTTTGCCTCCTTTTGCTAACTTGGGCTTGTTCTTCCATTTCAGCTATATTTCAGCAAGTTTTTAGCCAATTTCAGCTGTTTTTCAGCTACTTGTTCAGCAATAAGCATTCACACTGCTTTTTCACAGGACAGTTTTTCTAGTTTAAAATTTGTCTAATTTTTCCTCTGATACGTTTAAGATCATATTATCCTTTTCAGTTTATAAACATTTACACTCAGTGTTGTTTTAAAAACATATTTATGTAACTATTTCTCTCTTTTGGTCATATTAGCAACATAAATACTGGTATTCAAAATAAAAATACAAACCTCCATAACCAGCTGGTGGGCTCGAGACACCAGCGTGAGGCGGTTGGCGTGGTTGAAAGTCTCAGAGATGTCCTGACCGAACGTGTAGCCGGCTCCTCGTGGAGAGATGCCCCAGCCGCCGCGGTCATCGGGGTCTGACCACAGCAGGTCGCACATGGGACCCTACGCAGGACGAGCAACAACAGGTTGGAACACAGTCTAAATGATGTTGCATCAGTAAATATACAAAGTTCAGAAAACGGATTTCTTAAAATGTTAATGAGCGTCTTCACCTCGTGTGGTACTTCTTGTAAACGGTCCAGCGCTCTGATGTGATCCAGTGTATCTATAGACGGTGACAAGCCCCCATGAAGGCAGAAAATCTGAGGGCAAGAAAATATTCATAACTTAGAATTTGATTTTATTTAATAAATTTCTACAACAGTTTTGTTTTTATTATTCCAGTGAAAACAACAACAACACTCACCTGAGAGTCTACCAAGGCAGTGAGGGGGAGGTAATCGAACAGATCTGTGAAGTACTTCCAAACGTTTGCGTTTCCATATTTCCTCAAGCACTCGTCGTAGAAGCCGTAGACTTGTGTGATCTGCCTGCTCTCGTGGTTCCCTCTGAGGATTGTGATGCGCTCCCGGAAGCGAACCTAAAAACACAGATTTGTTTACTCTGTGCCTTTTGTGCCGCAAACATGCAAGGAACAACAGATTTGAATACCAAGTACAGTAGTTTTGGTTTAGTCACCTTAAGAGCTACAAGTAAAGTGACGGTCTCTACAGAGTAGTACCCTCTGTCCACATAATCTCCCATGAACAAGTAGTTTGTATCTGGAGACTTCCCTCCGATCTTGAACAGCTCCATGAGGTCGTGGAACTGGCCGTGCACGTCGCCGCACACGGTCACCGGACATCTCACTTCCTGGACGTTCGACTCTTTTGTCAGGATCTCCTTTGCCTGCAGAAAGAAAACGTATCGGATGTCACGGTTAATAGGAGATTAATAAAACGGAGCAAACCAGAAAGTGCTTAAAGCATATTAAACGTTTAAAGGTTCCATTATCAGTTATTATCAGTTATTATTGGTTATTATCGGTTATTTTAAAATGCAGAACCATTACTGTGACCCATGTAAGACAGCGCTGCCTGTAATTTTCTGTTGTTTTCCATCTGTATTTCAGGAACTGGCCATTTCCTGACAGCCTTTCAGAACACACTTGCCACAACAGCCCCCATGAAGTCTCATTAAAGTGCTGCACACAGTGTGACTGTAGGTGTGTGAGTGTGTATTATAAAAGCTGTGTCTAGTTTCCTGTGGGTCAGCACTGCAGTGTTTGGACTCGCATTAATATTTCCAACAACAACAACAAAAAAAATCGATAAGATTAATGCTTCAATCCTCAAACTGGAGTGCAGAATATTTGCTGGCATTTTCAGACTTAAAAACTTGACCTTTTTAATTTAGGATGACTCGACTAACTCATTTAATGTGACTAATTGGACATGCCACGTCAACAACGATTAAAAACTAGACAGACGTAGAATTGTTTAAAAAAAAAAATATATATATATATATATATATATATATATATATTCCTGGACTCCATTAGTCTCTGTAGTTTATCATACCCATAATTCATCACTAAGCGAAGGTGCAGTTTGCTGCTGCAGTGAATGACTCAGCGTGTGGCCTTCTGCCAGTGCTTTTAGAAACCTTTAGTTACCACAGCCTCAAACAGAAGAAGTCAAACTGGTTGGACACAGAATATACAGGATTTTGATTTATTTGGCTTCATTTATAACTAAAAAAATATAAGTGAACAATGTACTTATTTACTTAAAAAGGGCCCTGCCTGAACAAAAAGTTGCTAAATAAATTAAGACCTATTTCTGAAGCCTTTATGGGACAGCAGGCTGGCCTCACTGAGGATTTGGAGCAAACAAACGACCGCCAACACTCAACTAGACACACTAAAGAATTGTTTTGTTTTTAAACACCTAAATCGCACGAGCAACACTGTGAAAACTACGTGCACGTCTCTCCCCATGCGGTGTATCGACAACATCTGAACAACATCCGTATGGATTCTTTCAAACAACAGAGCAGGAGAAGAGAGAAAACATTAAAAAAAAAAAAAAAAAACAACAACAAAGTGGACATTGACTGAGCACTTTCCCTGGCTTGTCGCCAGCTGATGGGACAGAAACCCAGAGTGGACAGAACAGATCTGCACACGTTGCACAATGCTGACCTATATTACACACATACACAAACCACATGCGCCAGTGCCAGAAGGCATTTCGGTCACTCTGGATGGCATGTTGAGCAGACGCGCAAATCTCTAAAGCAACTGCGTCACTAAGCTGGAGAGAATATTCTAGACGTCTGCATATTAAAGTGGAACAGCGACTTACCGTACACCATAACCCTTAACTGAGTGAGATGGAAGAAGAAAACGTGTGTCTGTGTTTTAATGCAACACTTCTCTGAACCATTTAATGCACCCTGGACAGAAGTGGAAAACTAATCAGTTTTTTATTTGCCAAAAGTATCAAGCAGTGAAGGGTTCACACTGTTGCCTTCCTGTCTTTTGTGTGTTTGTATGTCATCACTCAGGATGACATTTGCACAGAATGGGTTGTTAGAAACTGATATTTGTTACTGCCTTAGTCGTGAAGATGACTCCAAAGTATCGGGTTCCAGATCTGTGCCAAACAAGTCCATTACTCCTTCTAGAAATCCCCTTCTCCAATTTCAATTTATATTTAAACAGGCACCTTCTTTGAAAAACAAAGTCGGTATCCAATGTTGGATTCACACCATAAAAATATAAATATGTGCAATATATGCATCATATACAAGCCATATATAAAACTGGCTAAACCAATGTCATGACAAATTCAATGTAAATTAATGTGCATCTGCTTGACGTCACGTTTTCTTTCACTCTAGTTTTATTTTATTCACAATCCCTCTGGTGTACTTAATAATTTTGATTAAAATAGTAATAATAATAATCCTGATTATTGTCAGCAGTGCCAGGTACAACAGGTCACCTCAGTTGTTCCACAGAACCAGTATCCTTCTTAAAATGAGATTTTAGGATGATGTAACCCGACAATGCAATCATAATTAGGCAGAAAGTGATAAAAACACCACTCAGGGGATTGAGCTCTAATCAAATATTAAGTAAACTGGATGAATTGAGCCAGTGGGACATGCTTCTTCAGTGAGAGCTAAAACCATGGCCACAGTGTGTGAGGGAACAGTTTATCACAGCCCAGAGCGATGATGCCAGGCGTGGATAAAAATGACAGCAGTTGTTACGTAAACACCTCAACCAAAGTTCAGACGTTCAGAACACACCTGCCACAAAAACGCTGCCCAGGTTCCAGGTACAGCCAAGACGTCACCGAGTCGACAGACTGCTCAGCCCAGTGTCAAAGTCAGCATTTTTCCCACTGCTGTACAGTAAATCCTGTGTCTCCAACGTGCAAATTACAAATTGCACTTGAGGGATGATTTCACACATGACTTTTATGGTGGTTATAAGGTAAACTATCACCAGTTTAGAGACAAACAGCAGACGAACGATGACAAACTCTGCTTTGTCAGCAATTCTTACTACGACACAATCAGGTTTTATGGAAGATGCATTTAAAGTTCATTTTGAGTGCATCCTCTCATCTAATGAGATGTTATTGAACTCGAAATGAATTTCAGCAGAATCAGTTCAGACGAGTGAAAACTAGCAATCCTTCAAACTGCTTCACTAATGCATTTGTTCTGCCGAGTGAAACGACGATGACACAAACGAGGCTCGACAGCCTGGAACTGCTACTGCTGCACAGTGCAGCTAGTAAAATTACCTTTTTCTTTTCTGAACTCTAAAGAACGTCTGTAAATAATAGTTGTTATCAGAGCAAGACTGTCATCAGTAGTTTGAAACGTTTGACTCAAATTCATTTCCAGGGATAAACACGATGCTAACGGTGTTAGCTTTTCTATGGCGTTTTCAAAGTTACCGTAAGTTAGCATCTATGCTAATCGATGGTCAGCAGCTTGGTAATATGCTTTTTGACAGATGTTATTGTGTATTCTTTATTAGACATAAAAACATAACCCAGTCATTTAACTTTCAAGATAATGAAAATGCATCAATATTAGTTTTATAATTGCATCACATCTCTCTGAATTACAATTAAGTCAAACTGTCAGGTGCTGAAATAATCTCATCTTAGTCATCACGACACCAAAGAGGAACTAAAATCTGATTTATTTTCTATATAATTATGGTAATAAATTTATAACTAAATTTACTTTACCCACTTTTACCCTCACTGCAATTGAAAATAATTTAGTTAACATAAAACTGATCAAAGCCAATACGGAGGGTTTATATGCAACTCTTATCAGAGTCAGAGAGTCTTTATTGTCATTTGCACCACATGTGGTACATGTAATGAAACAAAATTATGTACACAGGGT
>JARVGV010000350.1:9461795-9475099 GCA_031762435.1 Hypsolebias longignatus | reverse complement strand
CACACACACACACACACACACACCCACACACACACACACACACACACACCCACACACACACACACACACACACACTCTATTAAGAAAAGCCATTGAAGTAAGGAGGATAAGGTGTCTCAGGTGGTGAACTTGAATCAGCCTAGTGTCCTCTTCAAGACTGCTTAATTTAACATCTAACATTTCATATGAACATTTGACTTATTTGAATAAATTACATTCTTAAAGGTATAGGTTTTAACTTGGGAAGGCTTCGCTATGTGACTACTATAGTTTTGTACAAAATATCTCTTTAAAGCACACAAGTGAAAGAAACGTCTTCTTGTACTCAGTACTTTCACTTTTTATTTATTTACTTATTAATTTTCTTGGCTTGTGAAAGCTACTTTGGTGCAAACAGAACATGAATAATAATAATAATAATAATGGGTGGAATGTGTGCAGCAGTAAAGTTTTGTATTTTATGCTCATTCTAATATGGCTATGTTGACCATTTGTTTAGTTAAAATGATAGTTAGCGGTTGTCAGTTTTCTCAACAGTCTATTGCTCTTGTATACTGTAATAGAAAAACAGTCTTGTGGAGTTCAAGTTATTATTTTGTTCAAAATTTATAAAAAATATAGAAACATTTTTATACTTCTGTAAGTTTGAGCATAAATAAGCAATTATATGTTTAAACGTTTAGCATTAAAGTCCAGAGTTTTAGACTTAAGATCAGCTTAATTTGATGACACTATAATATATAGTTGTTGAAATTTAGGTCCATCCATTTATTTATTTTCTTGACTTTTCCTTTCTGGGCAACAGGCAGCTGGTGCCGACTCCAGCAGTCATTTTGCAAGAGACAGGGTACCTCGAGACAGGGTACACCCTGGACAGGTTATAAGCCCATTAAAGAGCCACTAGGAGACAAACCTTTATTCACACTCGCACCTAGAGACAATTGGAGTACCGTAATTGTAGAAAATCCATGCATGCACGGAGAAAACATGCAAACCCCACTACTTAGGGCCAAAGTAGTGTGGCAATCATGCAAGCTTCTCACTATAAGGTGAGAACTCTTACCACTGTACGACCATGCTGCCTGTCATTTAATCAAATCTTGAAAATAACATTTTTGATCTTGTGTGATATTGTGAAATGTGTACTGTTATTGACGCTCATCCAATACCACATCAAATTTGAGCTTGTGTTGGTAAAGCTGACTGAGATGGACATATTTGTTTTGTTCGTGTTGGTTAGTTGTGGTTACCACCGTAAATTTGATTGACTTTAAAAGTTAATAGTTTCTAGATTTACATCTAATGGGTATTTCTTGAAAATACTTCAGGTGGTTCTTGAGATATTTTGTTAACAGCCAAATGAACTTGTGTACACACACAGACGTGGGCAAAAACGGTATCAACCTCATTTGTCTTTCATCCGTGCTAAACATGGATGAGCACGATTATTGATTTTGCTGCAAATCCCCAATATTCCTATTGTTGTTGTTGTTGTTGTTGTTGTTATATCCCATATTTCCCCTTGATTTTTTTTTAGTCTGTTTTCAGAAACCCTCAGATTCCAGTGAAATGAAATAACCATGTCATCCCAGTTCAATGAATTGAGCTGTGCACTCTTCAATCGGTGGAGCTCAGGCAGATTACTGCAAAGGGGGTTGATTGCAGTGGGTTTGTCTGCAGCCAGGGACGTAGACATGGATCTGCTTCTGTAGTAGCCATGAGACTGCAGACCTAATGGTGTCTGCTGATTCCTTCACTTGCCCTACATGCATCAGTGATCAGTTCTTTAACAAAACTTTTTGTAATGTGATTGCAACAAGAGCCAGTCATAATTTATGCTATAGGTTTGCTTCTTTATGTTGCTACAGTTTGTCTGCAGCCTATTTTAGAGTGAAATTAGTTATGCTAGAAGCCAAGTGTTGCAAAACAAATTTATAATGTTGACTTTACACCTAGTTTTGATTTTTTTTCATGCCTTTGTTGCTAGGCAGTCGTCGCTCTGGCATTTTGCACTTCATACGATGTAATTCAGAGATCATTTGACAACACTAGAAGTTTCATGGTGAAACTTCTTGGGCCAAAAAGTTATTAATTACGTTTTAATAAATTTGGGTAATCAGATCAGCTGGTTTTACCTTTGTGATGGCCTTTTTTTGTGCATGTGTGTGTGTTACCAAAATACTTCCTGAACCACTGAACAAACTTTTAATATCTACAGCTGCTTCTTATTTTCGTTTTCTACATCGACCGTTAACTTTTGGCATCAACTAGCCAATGAAAAGCCACACTAAACTGGCTCTAACTCAGTCATTTTTACAGACGTAGAAAGTCATTCGCAAACTATTCTTTGAACATGACCACTTATATCAGATCATACCATTATTTTCAAGGTTTACAATAACAACACTAACCCTCAAATCAAACTGCATCTCTTGCTTTGCTGTAAGAGAAACATTATTGTGTACAAATTAATAAAAATTAGCTTTCAGAGTGACAAGACAAAACAAATATGCATTAATTTAAAATGAGAGAACCGCTGATCTGCATTTCTAAGAATGAAATTAATTGAATTAATTTCGAGCTCCACGTCAGTCAAGGTAAAGCTGCGTTCACAGAGGCCTGTTAGTGCAGGGGGAAACTGTAACGTCTGACATTTTCTAACTGCAGCTGTGAGGTTTGAATATCAAATGATGTAATTACTTTTTGTTCCGAAGGGATGGAAAAAAGCCAGACTGAATATTTGATCGACATTCACAGTTTTGAGACCATCATGTTATCATGCATCATTCTGTAAAACTCAAGCAAGATGGGAGTTTATTTTAATTTTTCTGTTTTTATTTTAAATAGCTAAAACAAAGGGACCCAAAGCACCTTTGCCTGCTTTGCTTTTCAGTATGAGGCAGACATCTTGCACACAGAGTCTTTCCTGCTTGACATAAATAAGATAGCAGCGGATGTCCAGAAACTTGCATAATAAAGTATCTATGTAATACTTAGTCCATACTGTATGTTCACACATTAAGATTCCACTCAGACTTTTATAGAAACTGTGCACTCCAGCCCAGTCTTTAAAAAAGAAAAAAATAAAAGAAGTTTTTATATTAACAAGATCTTGGCTGTGATGCCCACTGCCCGTACAGTCAGGGAACAGCAGAGCCTCTGGTGAACGGAGCTTGTCAGCAGGACCGCAGTGTGTAGCTGATCTTGTAATCCTGGCTTTCTGTTCAATGTCATGTTGCTACACCAGTTTGTGTTTCGCCTGATTGTTATTCTGTAGTCAATGTGTGTAGTCAAGGTGTTAATTAAACTTGCACTCATTCATTCGTCTTGTCTTGTTTGTGCTTTTTTATTTTTTTACAGTATTTTGGTAAGATGTTTGTAGTCAAATTACTTCTCCATACTTGGCATTTTTTTGCCAGTCGCACATCAAAACATTCAGGAGATATGTGCCATGTCTTGATTTTTGTAAGTTTTATACTTGCAAATAGTTAACCTTTATTTACAAATTTTTTCCCATATAAATACAATGAGATATTTTCAATTCCTTCAAATACATTTTTCACTTTCATATTTGCTTCAGCACATTTGCTCTATGTTGTCTTATGGTTCTAATTTTAGTTTAGTGTTTTACCTACTGTCCTGTCACGTTTAGCTGTTAGCTAGCCTTTAGTAGGAAGTTTCATCTTACTCAGCATTCATTTAACGTTCATTCTGCATTTTTGCTGAAAATGCAATTTCTTTGTTTTTTTTTTTTTTTTAAGAGTTGCTTTTCCTGTTTTCCGTATCACATTTGGTTTCTTTAATGTGCGTTTCTTTTTCATTTCTTAGGCTTCAAGAGGATCCTCCCACCGGTGTGAGTGGAGCACCGTCCGAAAACAACATCATGCTTTGGAACGCTGTTATTTTTGGGTGAGTCATGCTCCATATCAAACTCCGCCCTGCTGTCTCTGATGCAGTGCTACTGCAGCCCACTCGGTGTTCCTGCGTTCCAGTTCCACTTGTCCACCTGTTTCCTTCTAAAAAAATAAATAAATAAATGTAGGATCGCAGCCCTGATTGTTCTGTAAAGCAATCAGGAGAAAGCAGGGAGCGTTACAGCGAGTGTTTGATAGAGAACAGACTGGGCGTAATCAGTGGGCAACAAAGAGTGCCAAAAAAAATTGTCAAAACCAAATAAAGTGATTATTGCCCTCCGTTGAAAGGCTATATTTATTTATTTATTAATTATTTTTTTTACATGTTCTTGTATATAACAAAATATCTCATGAACTTGCAGAAGGTAATCCTTGGATGTACATCTACAACTGATTATCTTATGGAGCAAACCCAATTCAAGATGGCTGCCATAGCCAATTGACCTTTATAAAACTAAGAATTGGCTAAAATGTAGTCAGTTTTACAGATGAAATATGTAATAAAATATGTGCTACAATCTGGTGTGTTGCCATTCATAACTCATACTCAGTGCTATTTACTGTGCAATATTATTCGAGCAGAATGTTATTTTCAAGCTTTGACCTAATCAACTACGGCTCTGTCATTTCTCAATATATGTTCATCCTAGTTTAAAATTTTGTCATGAAATGTGTTGAACGATACTTTAGCTGTAATGTTTGTTGGTGCACAATGTGATGTGCAGCCAAATGAAAAAATTATTTGTGTAAAAATGACAAGGAATGTTGTAAAAGTGGAAAAACATGAGTATCAAAGTTGAGGCGTAGTCAAAGTGTGAATTAAAAAATGTATTAAAAAAAAAACCCATCTGATTCCCCAAATCCTATAAAGATGTAATGAAGATAAATGAGAAACTTAAAGCAGTCTGTTGTAAAAATAGGCTTGTTAATGGTAGATTACCTGCAGTAATTCAAAAAAGATCAGCCAGAATTAGTCTGTGAAAGCAGTTGTTTGATTTGCTCCCATCAAACGATAAATGTAATAAAGTCTGGAGCTGAGTAAATAAAGATTGGTGTGTGGAGCTTATAGTTTCCAACACACAACTTGTGGTGGTCACATTTTAATGAAAGCGAAGGTCATTGTGAGGATTAACAGACTTTCTTTTTTTAATCTAGTAATAACTTTTTGTTCCTGTTTTCTGCAGGCCTGTTGGGACACCGTTTGAAGACGGTAAGTTAGAAATGCATTCCCTACATATTTACTGATTCATAAATTTTTTTTGTACTTTTCATATGCACAGAATATTAATAAATGAAGAATGAGCTGTTATAGTGGTGCACCCTTCATGGATAGCTTTAGGCAGTGTACTGGTTTTCAAATCAAATAACTCCAAAAATGGAGAACTGGGGGAGGAAAAAAAGAAACACTATTGTATTTAATAATGCTGTTTTTGTTTTCTCTAGTGCAAACAATAAAGTTTGTATTTACAATATGCAGTTGCAGTGCTGTGTACTAATTTTCTGCATAGATACTTCATTATAAGAAATGTATGTTTTGTTTTCTTTAGATGATATATTTGGGGTTGTCTGGCCCAAAATAAAAATTAAAGCAATTTTTTTTCAAGCAGGTTTTTTAACGTCTTCCTCCTGGTAATTTCTATTGAATTGTTTGATCTGGTGTATAATCAATCTGTTGCAGATAAAGCAGGTTTTGGACATTTGTTCATAACTGAGAACTTTAAATAAAATGTAAATATGTGTCCTATTGTGTTCTAATGATGGATTTTCTCAGACCTACAATCTGCAGTTGTTGTTTTTTTTATTTTATTTATTTATTTTTTTTATCACTCAACGCCAAAGAGTTTTTGTGTATCCGTTACCAAAGTATCTTATGACTAACTGGACACATTTTACCAAAGTTTTCAGAAAGTCATAATGCACATCTTCAACTACCGTAGTTTAACTTCTTTTAGTTGACTTAATTAAATCTCGAAAAACACATAACTAACTTGGTCAGTTTTACAGATATTCAGCTAAAAGTTGTTGTAGTTGCAGCTGAGACTGATATCCCTTATGTGCTCATGAACCACAGACTGAGTTTTAATGAAACTGGATGTAGATGGAAATAGTCAGTTCAGGTCACAATGGTCAACACAGCTAATACCTTTTGCCAACACCTGATAGGCTATACAGGTGTATCTAAAAAAAAATTGTCAGTCATTTCAGAAAGTGAAACTCATATTTTCAGTACATAGATTCATTACACAGAGTGAACTATTCCAAGCCTTCATTTCTTGTAATTTTGCTGATTTATGACTTGCAAATAACGAAAAACCAAAATTCAGTGTCATTGTGAGGAGGTTCAGTATAAAACTCATGATGTCACACCCTGATCAGCTGATTAACTCCAGACATGAGCCACAAATGTCTCATTCCTCAAGTCGAGCCACTCCTGAACCAGAGACGTCAGAAGTGTCTTACCTGCTGAGGACACAAACTGGACTGTTTGTTGCTTAGAGGTCCAGTGTCCTCTTTTCAGATGAAAGTCTGCATTTCATTTGGAAATCGAGTTCCCAGAGTCAGGACGAAGAGTGGAGAGGTCCCGAGTCCACGTTGCTTGAAGCCCAATGGGAAGTTTCCACAGTCTGGTGATTTGGGGCCATGTCCTCTGCTGGTGCTGGTCCACTGTGTTTTCTGAAGTCCACAGTTAATGCAGCATCTACAAGGACCTTTTCAAGCACTTCATACTTCCTTCTGCTGATGAGCGTTATGGAGATGCTGATTTCATTTTCCAGCAGGACTTGGCTCCTGCCCACACTGACAAAGGTGTCAAAAGCTGGCTGTGGAATATTCTAATTTCCTGAGACAATGAATTTAGGTTTTCCATTGAAGCCATAATCATCAAAATTACAAGAAATATTTTTTCGGCTTTTCCCTCTTCAGGGGTCTCCATAGTGAGTCATCCATCTCACTCTGTCCTCTGCATCCTCTGTCCTCACTCAAACTACCTCCATGTCCTCGCTTACCTCCATCCATATATCTCATCTTTATCTTTTTCCTGGCAGCTGCATTTCTAACATCCTTCTACCAATGTACCCACTGTCCCTCCTCTGGACATGTCCAAACCATCTCAGTCTGGTCTCTCTAATTTTATCTCCCAGGTTGTTATATATGCAAGCCTTGCTGTCCTTCCAGTAGGACACATAAAACATCTACCTTCCTTCTCTGCATCATGCCGGCCAGCTCTCTACCTTTGCCTGTCATTGTCCCTACGTTTAAAGTTGCAATCCTCAGTCCTACATTCTTGTCTTTCCTCTCCCCCCACTGTCTCCTGACACATTTCCCTCATCTTTGCATACTTTACCTAAAAATCTGAGTACAACATGTTTGCATCAATACTTGAACATTTTTGGGCATCATCCCATATGGCTCCTTCATGGCACCACCATTGTTGGCCTATTTCCACTCACTGGCTACAAACACATGTTGCAAACTGTCAAAATCATAGCTTACAAACGTCTTATTTAAGATCATATTAACCAACAATACGAGGAACAACTTCTGCAGGTTTTGTTATTTTTTTTTTACATTTGTAACTTTTTTCTTGAAAATACATTTCAAACTGTAAAACTGCTGCACTTTTTAGCACAGCTCTGAGTTGTAGCACCCAACAGAGGGTCCACTCTGGGTCAGATTGTACATTTTTGTACTTATATTTTTTAAAAAGTCCATAAATTTTAAAGTATGCATATCTTTTCTGAAAAGTAGTGCTTATATCATAGCAGTAGAGAGAACCCACTGAAAGACGGTCCCACGTCTTGCGTTTGTGATCAGCCGCCCACACACACACCGAAGCACGTCTAAAACCAGTCCGAGGACATGTTTCCTGACTTTGAGCGGGTCAGCCGTTGTAATCAGTTGTAAGTGAGAAGTCGAGGCGTGTGGAGTCAAGAACCAAGTCGGTGATTATGTGCGGATTGTTTCGTGATCCTCCTCCTCCTCAGCTTTTCTCAGCCACGTTGTGTTTCAGCAGGTTTCATGCAGGTCTGCCCACGGGGCTTAGGAGTGGAATCAGCATTTATTTTTCTCTTTTGGCACTTCAGCATATTTGAGTTTTCCTCGGTGGAAGTGATTCTAGACGTGCTGACGAGTACCACGCGCAGTGCTTCTCACATCAGGAACTTATTTCGCTTGCAGATCAGGGAAGTGATGACAGAGAGACAAGTCTAAAGAGTGAAGGAACCGAAAAAGAAGGGTGAGGGTGTGTGTGTGTGTTTGTGTGTGTGTGTGTGTGTGGAGGTGAGGGGTGGTGGTCATCACAGTTTAATTCAACCATCATCACCTCCCAGAGGTCAAAAATTCACTTCCTAGCACACACACAAATAGAGGCAATGACACACACACACACATCAGAGCCTGCAAGTATGCAGATATTCTAAACTGTGATGGGATCATGTGGCCTAAAGAATGTGGGCTGAACCTGCTTTCTATTGCTGATCCCTGCACAGATCATTAGCTGCCTGCCCCCACAGAATTAAATAAACTTCACAGGTAGTGGGAGGGCGGGGCTTTCGGCATGTATTTGCTTAAGTTTCCTGAAGCTCGACCTGGAATGCCTCAGTGCTGGCACGTGCATTAGCACACAATGCATACAACAGGTCTGCTTTGTGGCACTTTTATTGGCTGCGTGCAATCTGTGTGTCAGTGCCTGTGCACGGCTGGTTGTGAGAAGACGACAAGGAAAAGGAAGGAGGCCAGTCTCTGGGCTAATTGTCAGTAATTAGTCATTAGTGAAGAAGGTCATGGTCATGATTTAATTCCAGCTTTAATCAAGCAGAGAACCTGGGAAGGCCCTCGGGCCACAGCAGTACTCAGTCAAGAAACGTAGCTGTTTCTTTGTTGTTACGCAACAACAACACACACATCTTTGCATGGAGGCACATAGCTCACACTGCACATGTTCCTAATGCAGACATTACACACATCTTTGATCTCTGAGTTTTTGATTAACTCACCAAGTGCAGATTAGCTTGATCAATGGCTTTATTAGATGAAACATTTGGACTTTTAGAAAAAAACATTTGCAGCTGCACACACTCAGAGCTTCAGCTGTGCACCTGCAAAAATATTCCTTGAGGGAGTGGTATTGGTTATTAATTTAATTTTATTAATGCAGAAATTCACAGTGCGTTGATGTATTCTGAGAGTCACTGAAACTGTGCTGCATATTGATCAAAAAAAGCAGACTCGGAGGTTTATTCATATACTGTATATGCATTTATACGTACACACACACACACACATATATATACTGTATGTGTGTGTGTGTGTGTTTATGTATAATTACCACCGCATGTCAGGCAGGCCCTTTCTCTCTCTGTTTTTAAGTCTAGCATAAAAGCCCACTTTTATTTGTTGGCTTTTGTCACTGTGTGATTTGTTTTGAACCTGTGGTTGTTCTACAGTGTTAGCCATTTAGTTATGATCTTCTGCTATTCATATCTATATTTTTATTTTACTTTATTTTATATTTTGCTCTGTGCTTTGCTTGTTTGTTTCTGCTGTACTTTGGACATGAAGCTTCGGTTGGCCTTGTTGCTGTTTTAAGCGCTCTATAAATAAAGTGGCATGGTATGTTATAACACACACACACATACATATATACAGGCTTTCCCCGACTTACGACGCCATCGACTTACGGCATTTCGGACTTACGGCACCGCCCCCAGTGACGTCATCACACCTCACGTTGTCTTTTTTATGCAGCATTTTATGGTGTTTTTTTTTCTCTCAATTTTTTTGAGGGTATTATGTTAGCTAACTGCTTGGACACACATTAAAACGGCGTTCTAAGTACGGTGTTGTAGTGTTACATTGAAAAAACGTGTTTAAAACGACATTTACGGCCGCCACTTGGGTAGCGCTCAACTTAAAATCGGGTTACGAACGGGCCGTAGGAACGGAACTCGTTCGTAACTCGGGGACTGCCTGTATTACGTCACTTTGTCACTAAAAGGAGGACAGGGTCACACCTTAAAGGGTCCAGCTCAGGGCTCTGCAACCTTTGTGATAAAAATAGACTTTTTTTTCCCACTTAGCTTATTAATTGTGATGTCCGGAGCCACAAAACCTGCTACAACTGTGTACTGTTAACTGGTGGCCCACACATCACTACAAGTTTGTTGGTGATGGATTTCCTGGCTAGTGGGGGTGAAATTATAAAATAAAAAAAATGTCTAACTTGTATTAACATTTATTGATTTTTTTTTACATTTTAATACAGAAGAAAAGACCAGATTAATGTAAAGAAAGAAAAAGTAAATCATTTATAACAATTAAAAAAAACAAAAAAAAACATTGAACTTTGCAGGCCGATGTGAGTTCTCTTAATCGTTGAAGAATTGTGTCCTACTTAAAGCATAAAGTTAGACAGGATCAAATTAAGCCTGTTTGTTGGACATCCAATTACATTTTTAAATTAAAAGCAATTGCATTTCCTGTGAAAATGCAGAATTAATGCTTATTGCAGAAGAACTTGCTGGGAAACAGCTAAAATTAGCTAAAAACATACTGAAATGTAGCTGAAATGGAAGAACAAGCCTAAATTAGCAGAAGAGAGGAGAACGAACACATATTTGCTGAATTACATTTAATTTAGCAGAAATGAGAACTAATTAGAAGATTAGCTCAAACAAAGCTGAAATTGGCAAAACATAGCTGAACAGTAGCTGAAAAGGCAGAAAGAAGCTTAAACTACTAGAAGGGAGTGGAAAGATCTGAAACGAACATGGAAATAGCTGAAAAAACTAAAATTAGCATAGAACAGTGATATAGTAGCTGAAACTTTAAGAAATAAGCTGAAAGCAACACGACAAGTTGAAATTAGCAGAAAGAAGCTAGAAGCACAAAAAAATGTTGTAGTCAGCAGAAAGAAGCTGAAAGGATCGCAAAACAGCTGAAAATTTCAGATTTTTCAAAATTGCACAAGGAAGCTGAAAGAAGCTGAATACTTTACTTACTTTGACTTTTTCTATTCTTTTTTTTTGTCTTTTATTCTTAGAGTCAAATATTCCTTCTCAGCAGCTTATCTTTAAGGTATTCCAAAACATTCTGGTGGTTTTGAAAGAGAGGTCACACTGTGAGACTGGAAGTCAAAGTGTCTTAAACTACTAGCATGATGTAGTCCACAAGTTTTACGCCTTTTATTTGTACCGTTCTTGACAAACTTGAAAATGACAAGAAATCTTCTAAAACTAGCCTTTTCATTGTTGGCAATAATTTAAATAAAATGCAGTTTTAGTTTAATTTTGGTCAAAGTCTGAAAAAGCTGCTGCAGAGGTACCAGAGATCCACATGTGGCCCCAGAGCCGCAGGTTGCAGACCCCTGGTCCAGCTGCTCCTTTTGTGCCTTTCATTCCTCCTATAGACCTCTAACATATGAACAGTCTTCCTGCACTTTACACCTAAAGATGCAGCAAGCTTCCTTCTTTTTTCAGACATGACAACCAGAGCAGCACTGACCAGTATCTAAATCCACAAAATGCTACGCCATTGCCCATGAAGCACCAAGCATGCAGCTATAAGGGCTCTCTTTTTTATTTGAATGTTTTCTTGACACTAACATCTGTGGACGTATTCTCACCATGCCAGTGCAGGCATGAAAAATGCATGGTGGGAAATGCCAATAAAGAAATCAAAGCAATCACGATGCTATTGAAAAGGATATTGGTGTGATAAATCATGCTCTTCCTGATGAAGGTTGCAGAGGTGGAGGGCGTATGAAGGGGGCCACAAATGGCAAGGGGCCGTGTGCTGAACTATATGGCTCAGAGAATGACTCGAAGACACGCTTTATTCAGAGGTGCAACTCAGAGTGTGACTGCTAATGCAAAGTCGTTTGTGACACAGTGACCTTCGAAGAGCCCTCATTCTCTCTGTGTGTTATTTCTTTGATTTAAGCCTTATGTTGCGGCCGCTTTCTCTTGGGGGAATGATGACAAATACACTCCTGGGTTTCAGATTAGCTCAGTAGAACATTATTGCCCATATGAGGGGGAAAAAAAGCTGCATTATACAGTGCAGGACCACTGATGGATGATGGTTCCTAAAATGGTTTTTGAGGCAAAACAATATCCAGATGCATTTTTCAGATGTTAAAATGTTTTTTGTTGCGGCTGTTTTCTGCACACGGGCACATAATGATTCAACTCCTGAGTTTTTCTTCACCTAATAAACCTGGAAATGGCAGGTGCCTGTTTACCGTTCTGCCATTTCCCATCATCAATTGGGGTATTACTTGAGTAATGTGTTGACCACAAGTTGATGCAAATGTCTTCCTAATGGAGAAAAAGTACAGCTCACTGTACCAAATCAGCCTTCAGTCTCATAAGTTAGACACAGTACAATGTGGATATATGCATATGATGGAACAAGGAGGGAGTTAACCAAAGCTCCATTAACCTTGTTTTTGTTGAGATACCTCCACTATCCTAAGCCCACATTGAGTGGGAAACCTCAGGGGATCCTCCACTAATTAACCTTGTGGAAATACCCTCAGTAGTGGGAGGTTGGGACCAGAATAATAAGGAAACCTTTGCCAGGCCATTAGTGGGAAGATTAACACATCCAACTTTCAAGTAGCTTTTTGACATAAAACCAATATTTGCCTGCACTGGTTTGGACCGTGGTGTGACAAAGCTGAATTCCAAATGACACCTGCGATTCCGTCGTCTGCAGAGCCCATTCATCACACAATCGTTGTACTGCATTGACATTTCATGAGAAGCCAGCCTCTTGGGATCATCTGAAACATTTGTAAATTCATGTGCTCGGCTCATCGGCCACTATTCAAACACGCAAATGAATGAGATTAATAAAGAAAAATCCCTTCGCTGCCACTCCCACAAAGTCTTGACTCATCTATCCTCCTGACCTGCATGCTCGGACTGTGGGAGGAAGGGTAACAAGTTGGATGTTTGTAACAACTAGGAAATAAGGAGAGTGATTTCTTTCAGAAAGCACAGGCCTGCTGAAGACACAGTTTATTCAAAATATATATAAAAAAAATGTACAGAGGGTTGAAGAAGTATTCAACCTTACCCATTATCATTCTGTTTTGTTTTATTTTGATACCTCACAATCTGAAAAATCTATTTGAAGACAGGGAATGGACTTAAACAAAACACTCTTATTAAGGAATTTAAATGAGGTAAAATGTTTTAATTGTTTAAAAAGTATATAACTGAAAAGAATGACAGAACTTTAGGGCCATGCTGAAAAAAACAAACAAACAAAAAAAACAACCTAAAATTAAAAACTAAAATTCATAACTGGATGTGATTATCGTACCCACCACTGCACCCTGTACTCACTGGTTAACTGGACATCATTATCTTCACGCAGACTCTTCCA
>JARVGV010000350.1:9441049-9451675 GCA_031762435.1 Hypsolebias longignatus | reverse complement strand
GTTCTCTATCTAAGGAAGCAGCAGACAAGTTGAATCTTGGCTTCATTGCAGTCTCCCATCCTGAGCAAGCACAGTGGCAACAGTGGAAAGGAAAACCCCCTTTTAAAAGGAAGAAACCTCCAGCAGAACCAGGCTCAGGACAAGCAGCCATCTGCTTTGACCGGCTGGGTTGAGAGGACACCTTCACAAACTCCTAGTCAAAGTCGTTGTCCAGAGAAAATGTAGGAGCGTTTAATCAGATCTGCTAAAATACAACCAGCCTTTCATTATCGGTAAGAACCAAAAAGTGAGTGACATTACCAAGATCTTGCTTTGTGCTTCAGATCATGAGCTTTTACAAGAACTTCCAGCTTCATCCATTCACCTTCTTTGGAGTTTCATACGTCCAAAGATGATTTTTAAGACTGAATTAGATTTTTTGCCTTTTTGTTTTCTAGGAAAGTCTAACCTTACTTCTAGTTCTTGAACTGTACAAGCAGTTTTGTGGTGAATTGCTTGCATTTGCTTTAGTGAAAAAGTTACAAAATTGCTAAATGTTTTTTTTTTTCCTGGTTGAATTTTAAAATTCTTGTGATGAATTATCACCATAAACCTTTAGACTTTTTGGTGACACCGTCCATCCTTTCTTTATAATAAAAATTAAAGAGATTTAAATGTGTTATCTAGCTCCCAATTTGGATTTGAATATATCTTTGGGTGAACTCAACAGTTTGCATCTTTCTAACTTGCCTTGATAAACTGCAGAAACAACTCCAGATGTACAGGGTAAGTGCAATCAGACGCTGCAACCAGCTTTAAGAAATGAGGGTTTTACTGTTTGTTTTTATGTTTCATTAACTCTAGTTTACATTGCGTTCCAAGTTCCAAAACACATTTGATTTTGTTCTAAAAGAAAAAAAAACCCTCAACCCTCTAAAACAATTTTCAGCATTGTGTGGACTTTTTAAACAATTGACCTTTTAGTTAAAAAATTTTTTTTTTGACCAACCAGTAAGGTTTCTTACAGACCTAATATCTATGAGGAAAAAAAAAGCAGATGGAAATATTTATTTATAATTAGTTTTAGGATTTATTGCAGTTTATTGCATTTTTAAGGCCTCTTTGCTGTAAAAGAGACAAAAACAGCAGAAAGACAATGTCAAATTAAATCAACAACTAAACTGGAAACTTATCTATACTTTTTATTTTTAACATCTAATTTAAATGTGCTTTACCAAATAAAAAGAAGCAACTGTGTTTTGTTTCAATCACCTTGGGCTCTTGTGTTTTGTCGGTGGCGATCAGGGCGTTGACGAGGCAGTTGTGCATGGCTGACTCTTCTTGTAGGCCAAGTTTCAGGGAAGTCAATCAGTTTGCACGCTTTCTGCCCTGTGGGTCAACCATTGACTTCATGAGGTTGCTGCTTTCTTCCTGATCTGCTGCTTTGATGTTTGTATCAAAATAATGTCATCTCAAGGCGCTCGTGAACTATTGAAGGCCGTGAAAAAGAAGTAAACTGCAGGCAGAATAGGTGAAAGGCTTTTAAATCCCCAAACAGATATATTCTGTGTGTAAGTTCTTTTTGCATACACACATGCACTATATGCTGCTTGGAAAATGTTAAAGAGTATGTGGCTTTTTAGATAAAAGAATATTTAATTTGTGTGTTTTTACAATTTTTTAAAGAAAAACAACAAACTAAACACAACAGAAAACGTCTCCAAATAAACATAAATAAGAAGATTAATAGATCCAATAGAAAAGAAAGAGTAACTTTCAAAATATTTGATTTTCATAAATCTCTGGAAGCCACAACTTCATCAACTTTATTTTGTTCAGATCTGTTTCATAACAATCCAAGAAGCCCTGGGTCTAGTTATTGTTTTACTGTCCATCAAATCCATGTTCTTTAGTTGGAGCCTAAGCAATTACATGTTATGGGCCATTTTTATTTTAATATTTAAGGATTTTGTTATTTCATGAAGAATATAAGAAGGCCTTAATTGTTGTCATTTTTATATTCTGTTATTTTTTTATATTGTGTGATTCCTTGTGTATGTTCCTTTGTATTGAAACTCTGGCACAACAATTTCCTGTGGGATCAATAAAGTTCTATCTTATCTTATCGTTGAATTTCAAAAGACCACCAGAATGATCACTGGTTAAAATGACTAAAGCTGGTTTGCATTTAATGACCGCACATTAATAAATGGTTTGTATAGAAGGTGTTTTTAATCTTTTTTTGGTTGATCATTACCAAGTTCCCCCTTAAGACAGAAAGACAAAAGAGAAGAATGGATGAAGAGATAGAGCTGGACACCATTTTGTCGTCTCTCCTTTCATGTTCTAATTTATTCTGTCTGATTATTTCCTCTAACCTGGCGGCTGCAGCGTTTTCTCAAGGTGTGCAGTTCAGCCCCACCTCCCAGCACCCTCTTCCCTTGCCATCTACTGTACCTGTGCTCCCGTCTCTGGCCCACCTGCTGGGCTGGTAGCCCCCACTTTACATGATGTGAAACAAGGAAGCAGAGGAAGCATGCTGTAACCACGGCAACACCAACACCACTACGGCTGCAGGCTTCAAAAAGTCCCGCCTGGCACTAAATGTCAAGGTCTGTCGCTCCATTTATTCAGTTTATAAAAACAGAAGAAAATAAAGTCTTGAAAAACAACATGGACGCCAAGTTCAGACCTACAAAGGTCAATTAAAAACAATAATTTAACTATAACTTTCCATTTACATCAGAAAAGTTTAATTTGTCAATCTAAGGAGTATCTTCTGCTTTTTGTGTGAAATTAACTCTTCTTCCTACCTGCAACATTTTTTTCTTCTTCAATATTTAATTTTTCAAGTAATTTTTAAGCCTGTATCAAACATTTTATATTTCTAGCTTGAAAGTTAAATCAAACAGTTATAGACAAATAACATAAGACCACTTTTTAAAGTCTAAACACCTGGGGGGGAAAACAGCTTGTGTTTTCCTCTCGGCTCATTTATCAGTACAAGTTATTGCCACCACAAGTGGTTTGGCTCGGTCTCAGGAGAGTACCGGTACATACTGC
This sequence comes from Hypsolebias longignatus, assembly GCA_031762435.1. Lineage (NCBI taxonomy): Eukaryota > Metazoa > Chordata > Actinopteri > Cyprinodontiformes > Rivulidae > Hypsolebias > Hypsolebias longignatus. The sequence goes on along the minus strand of JARVGV010000350.1, from coordinate 9,448,633 downwards.
TTCTGATGGATAACGCCTGCAGTCAGTTACTGTTAAAACAGCTGCATCAGTGTCCCTATACCAGCGTCTTTCTTTAAATGTTCTTATCTATTAAATGTATTCTTTTAGTGATTCAATTAGATTTTTTTCTCAATTTCTTCCTTTGAATTCTTTCATTATGTGAATGTTTAGGAAAAAGTCACACTATTGTGATTCATTTTTCTTGCGTACGTTTTTTGGCATCGTTTTCATTCCACAATTCTCATGCCATTTCAACAAATCATACAACAAAACTTTCAGCTCGTTCAGGACAATCCTGCTATGACTTTTGGTATTGATGCAACTTCAGCTTTTTAAAATATTTAGCCTTTTCTGCCATTTTTTCCCCTCATAGAAACTTAATTCCTTCAAATCTTTAGATGTGTTAACAACCTTTTACTGCTCCTTTCACATTTTGTTCTGGTTCAGCTTCTTTCAGCTTCCTTGTGCAAATTTAAACTATTTTTTTTAGCTACTTTCAGCTAATTTCAGCTGTTTTTTCCCCAACAGCTGTTTTGTGCCCCTTTCACATTCTTTCTGCCAACTACAACATGTTTGTGCTTCTTCTAACTTCAGCTTTTTTCTGCAAGTTTCAACTTTTTCTGCTATTTCTGCTATATTTAGCTGTTTTTATGCTAATTTCAGCTTTTTGGCATAATTCCACTTTTTTGTACTCGTTTCAACTCTTTTCAGACTAATTCAGGACATTTTTGCTCTCTCCACTTCCTTCTAGTAATTTCAGCTTCTTTCTGCTTTTTTAGCTACTTTTCAGCTTTTTGCGTATTTTAGCTTTTTTTCCAAATAATTGCCACATTTTAGTGCTCATTTCTGCTTCTTTCAGCAAGTGTGTTCTTTCTGCTTTCTTCTGCTAATTTAAGCTCGTTTTACCCTTTCTGCTACTTTTTATAGCATTTTAAGCTGTTTTCAGATAAATTAAAGTTTGTGTGATATTTTCTTCTACTTTCAGTCTAACTGTTTTCTGCTAATTTCAGCTTGTTATGCTCCCTTCAGCTTTTTCAGCTACTATTTAGTTGTTTTGTGCTAAATTTAGCTTTTTCAGCTAATTGCACTCCCCCCCCACCAGCTCACTTCAGCTCCTTCCACTTCGTTCTATATATTCTTTTAGTCTTTTCAGTTACTTTTCGGCTTTTTTTTTTTTTTCCAGCATATTTTTGACAATTTCCTAATTGTTGTGCTCATTTCCATTTACTTAAACCTAATTCAGCAAATAGGTGATCCTTCTGCTTTCCTCTGCTAACTTAGGCTTGTTCTTCCATCTCAGCTACATTTCAGCATGTTTTTAAGCAAATTTCAGCTGTTTTTAGTAAGTTATTCAGCAATAAGCATTCAAACTGAATTTTCGCAGGAAATGCAATTTCAGTAGATTCATCTAATCTTGGCCTTTTCTTTTTCCTACAAAAAACAGTCTGTGGTGCTTTAATCTCCCAGTTTGATGCTGGACAGTATTCGATCTAAACCACGATGGTAAAACTTGTTTTTTTACATTTTTCTCTCTGTATGACGCCCTCTCTGAGAAACGTATTTCACGTGTTTGGCAAGCACTCTTGCTGTATGGCTGGCTTGAATTACAGAGAGGCACACGAGTCACCCGCCGCTTGTTTGTTTGTTCAAGACCCAGAGTAAAAATGCCAAAAACTAAAAAGAATGAGGGATGAGAAAAAAGGAAGAGGACGAGTGAAATTTGACAAAAAGACATGGAAAAAAAAACAAAACAAAAAAAAACCAAGAAGAAATATCAGAAAAATACATATTTTTTAAGACAAAATATTAAAAAAGAACTGAATCTATGGCAGCTTGTTAACCTTTGATCAGGAGTTTTGAGTCCTATAACCTATAAAGGACATCAAAAAACGAGTTGTCATTTATTGGCAAAAAAACATAAAATATAATTTTTTTTAAACTGATCTCCTAATAAAACAAACATTTATGTTATTTTATAGGTAAATTTTGATTACATTTTGAGCCCTTGCATAATCTGCAATCTTTTTTATGGTAATTAACTCGTAGGGTAACGTCTAATTAAAGTATTTAACTCATTTAACTTATTCACACTCATTATTGCTAATAAACTTTAGAGAAAGGCAGATCAAACTAGTTTTCTGACTGGAAAAAATAACCTTCAAGAAGACTTCATAATGAGGTATACCTGCACAGTTATGATCATCAAAAGACAACTACCGGTACTGTATCTTTTCTAATTTCTCACCAAAGAAAAGCTGATTCTGAATTTTGCAAATGAACATTTTCCCAAGCCTAATGTATTTTGTTTTTGACAAAGAATTTCAATTTAAATCATTTTATAATTTGGTCACATTTGGTAAAAAGTGCTGAATGAAATAGAAAATTCAAACAGAATGAAAAAATGACATTAAAATGACTGGAGTATGTTGACATGCTTGTGTAGCAGAGAACATGTCAATGTTGGAGAGAAGGGGGAACAAAACACCTCAAATAATAAATAAAAGATTTTAGTAGCAGACGACACAGAAGCATCATGTGAAAAGACATGAGCCAAAAACGAACGAAAATCTAGGAACTGGAACCCTTGAGGAGGAAAATATGGGCAAAAATCTTCCAAACAAACAAAAAACAAACGAAAAAATTAAATTAAATAAATTAACTGGCTACGAACTTGCTAGACAAAACACTTGCTTACGATCCTTTTCATTTAACATTAATTTAAATTATGAAGGTAAAAAGTTACATAATATTTGATTTTTGAGTCTCTTCTTGAAGATAAGGTCATCCTTTACATAGTTAGCCTTTTGTAAAAGAAAAAAAAATAATCTAAAGTTTTATATCCCAGAGTAAGTGTTTGTTTTCAGGGAATTACAGCGTTGCAGTGGGATTTGACGTTGTTGGCGCAGTGGTGATGTTTGTGAAAGGACTGGTACTTTATGCTGAGCTCACTGTTTAGCAAGTCTAAACATAAAAAGGACAAAGAAGCAGAAGAAATGTAAAGAGTTAGGACTGATGATATGTTAAAACAAAAATAGTACAGAAAACAATGTCACGGTGGCAGAAAATGGCGTGTTTTAAAAGTCGACCCTCCCTGCAGCTATAATTGCTCGTCACTGTGAGCCGTCTTACATCACTGACCACCCGTCCCGGCACTTCACCTCAGCGGCGGTCCTTTTGAGTCCAATGTGGGAGGAGGGAACCCTTCTCTGCCTATCCAGATCGCATTACACATGGGTCAGGTCTCTGATGTGGCTTCAGATAGAGAGCGTACAAACCCGGGCCCAAAACCACACAGACCAGATCAGTGCATGCTCCATCCTGTGGTCTCCTCCTCACTATGAAAGATTACTTACATTCCCTAACTGTATTCCTGAACACATGCTGCTCTCATTTACAGGCCTTTACTCCATAGAGCGGAGGGGGAGAAATGATGCACGTCGGGTTTCATCGTGTTTCACTTCTTGGACGAGGATTCTGTTGAGTTCTGAAAAGAACTGAGGACAACTTATCAATATCAGATGGAAGATTTTTGGCGCAGAAGTGCAGTTTACCAATTATTTAGTTTAGCAAATAACTGACGAAAACAAATATATCACCCACTGCCAAAAGGCCAACCATAATGTTTTTGCTGTGTGTAAATGTTAGTAAAATATCTCTTGAACCAAAGGATGGATTTTGACAAAGGTTTCAGTATGCAACTTTTGAATGTACGAGTTGATCCATTTAAGGTGGATCCCAGCTAGTCAACTTTAGCCAACTCAAAAACAGCAAAACCTGAGTCGATTTCACAGATCTATTACAAAACAATCACTTTTATTGAATTAATATCAATAAAATTAATTATTGAGCCACCCAGTGAACCCACTGAACCTTAATCAAGTGAACCAGCTAATTCTGACTTGCAAAACTTAGTGTAAAGTAATTATATTCAGATAAATTTCTGCAGACCCACATCACCCTGGAAACGACGGGATAATGATGTTTTTCCATGAATTTTATGCCTTTTCAAGGATCAAACAGAGAATCTGAAAGGCAGATGAACAGCCTAATGAAAGTTGAAAGAAAAAAATCTACAAAGATACAAGTACAATTATGAATGTGCAGATGTGCATTAGCAGAATGCATGTGCAAGAATGGGTGGAAAAATATCTTAGATGGTATATGGGATGTATATATGAACAAATACAACCACTAATGGAGGAATAAAAATAAATAAAAAGTCTCCAAGAAGAACTTTGACACACACTACCGAAGTATAGCATCATCAGCTTTCACCTTTTCATCCATCGCCCCACTACACATCAATTAAATCCCTTTCCATTGGCCAGGTCTTGTAGCGTATTAGCAGCCCACCTTCCCCTGCTGCCTCTAAGTGAGTTTCTCTTTAATCTTCTGGAGATGTTACCATTGATGGGCCTATTGATTTGATGTTGCCAGCAGCTTTTATCTCTAGGAACTCAAAGACGTGCTGGAGAGAAGAGATGCATTCTGCACCAGGCTCTGACTGTGCAGACTCTGTTTTACTCTATGAGACTGACTGAACTTGGGGTAGTGTGAGCCTTCTTCCAAGATGCTTCGACAGATTGTGCACAAACTTGGGAAATCTTTCTCGCAATCATATTAGGTTCAAACTAAATATCCGCAATTTTGTCGATGCTTGCAAACTTGCAGAAAAATAAATATCTTCCCTGGTTTTCTGTGTGATTTGGATGTAGCAGCGTTCCACTGGAGTCATGTTGGGAGCGTGAAGCGAAGGCGCTACCATCCAGCTGACCACACATGGAGCTTTTCCAGAAGCCTGCGAGAGCCAGCGCTGGTGCATTTCACCGCAGAGTTGCATGCAGGGACCCAGGAGGCCTCGCTGCGCAGCAGCATCACAGAGACCGCCTCTCACCAATCCTCATTTTTGTGTGTGTACGTGTGTGCGCGCGCACGATTTCTCCAAATAAATATGTGTTTGCACCACATGTCCATGTTCATGTTAATCTATGTGTATTTTTATAGAAAATTTGGTGTGTGCATTCAGCTGCGTTTCACAGAACTGCTGCCAAACTGCCCAGTTCGCATTCAGAGTCGGAGCTGATCCTCTGTTATCAGTCAACAGCGGGAACAAAAAAAAACATACGACGTGTATTTATCACCCCAAAATAAACGCTCACATTTTATTTAAGGACCTTTGTGTTAAAATTAGTTTTGGTAAACCCTAAAACTACAGCTGGAATAATGAAAAAACATGAATCAATCTGCAACAACTGAGGTCATGAAAAGTCTCTGAAGGGCTTTTAAAGTTTCTCTTTGGAAGCACACACTCATGAAATGGCTCCAAAACTCAAACGGTTGAATAACTTTATTTACACATTACAGAAAACAGCAAAACAACGTCCTGATGCATGCTCAGGAAACCAGGTAGATCAATCTAACAAGGTTGAGTCAGGTCTTCTGGACCTGACTCAACCTTGACTCAACCTGACTCAGATGAAACCATCCAGAGGACGTGACTCAACCGTAGATTAGCAAATAAACTATTTTAAACTGGACTGATAGACACTGCTTTACCTGCAGTCAGTCACAAGGGCACATTTTGTTCCCATTTCTTCAGAAAATTCTATAAAAAAATAAAAAAAAATGTTAAAGACGATACAGATTGATAGGCAGGAAATGATGAAACACCAAAAAGGTGAAAGAATGCAGTAGACCAGCAGATCCCAAACGTTTCAGCTTTTGAACCACAACAGTCCATGGGGCTTGTAACCCAAAATATTATAAAATTTTGATGATAACTCTTTTTAAAATGTGCAGAATGACAACACATAAAGCCCCAACAACTACAAAGTATAATACAATTTCACTTATTGTATTTATTCTTTATAAGAGTAATTCTGGGAAAATATGAATTTTGAGGCATCTTTTTACATTTAATTTGATTTCTACAGATTAGAGTTTCATGACTCATCCTGGGGTCCTGATCCTAACTCGGGATCAGCTTAAGGATGATGCTGTGTCCGACCTTTGTTGGATTTATTTCATGACTTTCTGATCATGTTTATCTGCAGTGGGTAGACTTTATTAGGTCCAATACTTATTTTCATTCACTTCACTTTCCTTGTTTTTGAATAAATATACATAATCAGGAACAAATGTAAAATAAGTCAAAGTAAATTAAAAAAAAAACAAGATGTTATAGGGAGTCTGAAGAACTGCTGATCAAGGTGGCATCTGAAAATGACAAGAATATGTGACTCCTTGGATGTAAAGTATAAAAAAGGTGGTTTAAACTTTTGCACAGTACTTTTAAAAATGAATGAATGCAATGGACTTAAAATTTATGATCTGCATTAAATGCAAATGTTTAAACACTGGTAGGACCCTTATAAACCGAGCTGTTTAATTCCTGCCACTCATTCGTCCATCTGTCCTCAAATCTAACCCCTGCACGTTCTTCTTGCCGTGTCTCTGTCATTTCTGTCCATCCAGCCCGACTATAAAATCGTCTGATGTTTGCGTCTGCGGTGAGCTGGATTGTTTAGACGTGATTTGTAATGTAAATATGTGGTTGCGTGTGAGAGCATCAATCCCTCTCGACGTTCCCCGAGTGAGCGCAAACATAAACACACAGAAACGCACACAAACGCTGCAGATTCAGAGAGCAACCAGCAGCTGCCTGGCTCAGTTCTGTTACGCCGACTAAACCATAATTGTTCCTGGGCCTCTCCCCTCTCAGCGCTAGTCCATCTGAGCCAAGTGGCTAACCGTCAGCAGCCCTTTTGGCCTGCGAGTTCCAATCTTTCGGCATCGGAGATAAAATATAACAACAGTACAAAAACATGATTTATAGAGATAAAAGGTGCTGGTTTAGTTATGTGGCTCTGCTGGTCAAATCATACGCTTTGTGTTTTGGCAAGAATGACTACGTGTGCAGCTTTTCTCAAAAAAGATTACTTTTGATAGGATATTGTTTTGGAGTCTCTTAGTCTTAGAGGTGTTTGTCATTTTCCTCAAATTAAACTCAGTCTAAAGGTAATTATTAAAAGCTTTAGCGGAATAATCACCAGATACAAAGTCTGCTAAAGGATCTTAAAATATATATCTTTTACTTTGATGATGCCCCAAATGTAATCGGACTTTCATCTGATTACTTATCGAGCTGATGGTCCAGATTCATGATGGAAGTGTCTCATCCACAATCAACATGTCTGAGTTGTTGTAAAACAATTATCAAGGTGCAAGGTTCTTTTGCAGTCATTCACATCACATGTGGTACATGAGGTGGAACGAAACTGGTTACTCAAGTTCCCAGTTACACCCCAAAATAGCAAAAATAAAAAGTATAAAAAAGAAACAATATACAAGGATCTAAGATACACGCTAAGCTGTAATAATACAATAATATAATTATCAGATTTTTTATCAGAAATTTGTTTAGTTTGTTTGAACTTCAGCACCTAGATGTGATCATAAACATCACATCTTCTCATGATAACTTCTCATGATAATCTTGTCTACTATCGTTGTTGTCATCATTCTTTGTTTGTAGCCAGGTCTCTCTTGTAAATGAGTCCTCGAGGCTCAATGGGATTAACCTGC
>JARVGV010000350.1:9269669-9280935 GCA_031762435.1 Hypsolebias longignatus | reverse complement strand
GCCGCCCCCCCCCCTTACACATCAGTCGCTTCTATTATGCGTCACCGCTGACAACCCGGAAATGTAGGCAAGTGTTGTTTCAAAAATCGATTGGTTGCCAAATGGCGGCCGCGGGAGCATGCACGGGAGGACTTGAACAAGAATTTAACAAGACTAACACTTAAAAACAAATGTTTGTTTGCTCAAAATTATAGTAAAGGTGTGTCTCAGTTGATCTTTTACTTAATAAATGCACTTTGATGGTCAAATCAACTGCATTTCAAAACCCAATTTTTGGAAGCAGGAGTGCGCAGATGCACGACTCGCTGTGCATTTCTTCAAAATTTAACAAGTTAACCATCTAAATACAATTGTTTGTTTGTTCGACATTATAGTAAATGTGTGTCTCAGTTGAACGTTTACTTAATAAATGCACTTTAATGGTCAAATCAGCTACATTTTGCCGGGGCAGCGCAGTGAAATGAAACTGATTTGATGGTTGCCCCAGACATGATGCCAGAGCTAGACGAAGGTGTCAGGCTGTGGCAACTCGATTGTGTCATTAATATCCATGTTTACATATTACATGACACAACAGCATGCCATACTACTCAAGTGACATCTAGCGGCTGAAAATGGTAGTGTTCAATATTTTCAATGTCAAAATGAATGAAACCAGTTGTATCTCAGCCAAAATTGATTTATAAATATGGGGAAGAAAAACAAAAAAATACCTTGCTTCGGTGTATAAGCCGCAGGGTATGCAAATTAGGCAAAAGGGTGAGACGTATAGGCCAGAAAATATGGTACTTACATTGGAGCCACTCTTGGTTTTATTTTGATGTATAACTGTGGCGGTCATCTTAATATAAATTATCTCCAAATGTTAATCAGTTATAGATGTACATCAAATGATTACTTACTGAGAGTTTCTACCTAATCTGTCTGATCCTTATAGACATTTTGCTAAATAACACAGTTTTTGTTAAATTCATTAATGAAATACATTATATGAGTCCAGTTTTTAATGAATTTCATATGATGGGATGCTTAAAATGTGAGTATGTCTAAAAACATGTGGTCCAACCTTTAAATGAAGCTCTCTCTGAGCTGATAGTGTAGCTGTTTTCTTTTTTTAAGTGTTTGTTTTTTGCGCTCTGCTTTTCTCCCCCATTCAGAAATCTGTCTACAAATGGCAACAAAACACTCAAACATGTAGAGTCCCTTTTTTATTAACCCAATTGTATTGAACACTTTGATATCCACCCATTTCTGGTGAAGAGATTTCAGAATTTATCAGTTTTCCGTCCATCAGCTTTGAAATGGGAAGTAACTGGAGCTGGAAAAAAAATCAGCAAACGAGTGTATTAAAGGCCTGCGTGTGCACGCGCGCACACACACAAGAGAGATTTGATTGATCTGAGCTGTGACGAACAAAGCCTAAGAGAGGGAACAGGACTTAGAACCACATTAGCAATTAAGCACATCATCAATGAACCGAACGTTTTTCTGCCTCTAACAGGAGCGTTTTGTACAAAAGATTTTATCAGTCTGTTCAGAAACTAAAGATCTTTTTTAGGCAGATGAGAAGTAGAAAAGAGACTCCTCCAGAATGACAAGTAGATAAAGAGGAGGGAGGGTGTCCTACGGAAATCAGTCCTCAGCTGGTTAATGCAGGCGTGGAGGACGAGGAAGACCCTGACTCCGATATGAGAGGAAATGAAAAGAAGTGGAATGATTTTAGGGAAGAAATCGGATGTAGAGGAAGAAACGGCACTTTGGTGAGAAGTGCTCTCAGCTCTGTTGTGCCCGGGCAGCTGGCACCAGTCAGTGACTTGTAAGCTGTTCGGTGAATGAAGGTCCAGGACCAAAGCTGCTCTAAGAGATCTGCAGAGAGAAAGAGGGTCTCTGCGAGTTTTACTGTAAAGGTTTTTCTGAGGAACATGTGTCTCCTCTTCAGCTTCAAGGACGCTTTATTTTTATTGCTCAAATCTGTAGCTGAGAGTCTTCTCTAACAAGTGCTCCAAGTGTGATACTTCTGATTTTACAGGCAATTTGAAATAATGTTATTTTTAAAAGTTCATGGTCATTTTAAACTTTTTTTTTTTTTAAGTAGTTCAAATCCCAGCTACAGAGATCGATCTGTTTACTTTTTACTCGTGATGCTTTTTCATCAAATGTTTTTTGTTGTTTGGTCTCTAGGTGAGCATAGGCTGTCCAGAAAAGATGGAGCCCATTACCAAGGTGTCCCACATCCCTGCCAGCCGCTGGGCTCTGTCCTGCACCCTGTGTCGAGAACTCACAGGAACCTGCATCCAGGTGGGTTCAACGTGCACCTGAACAGGTTGTTTTTTAAACTGACATGTGTCAGACAATAAGGGACTGAAACAGCTTTAAATGTAACCTAATATTTGGTAATTTTTCCAATTTCTTTATTTTCCCTTCTCTGGGTTTATATTAAAAAAACAGCAAAACATGTTGTGTATAATGTTTGTTCCTCTTGGAGTGACATGCACCGTCTTCAGTTTGTTCCTCTTCACTGCTCCATCTCTACAAAAAACACCCTAAATTAGACTAAGAGTAAAATGTTTGGTACTGTGGCAACCCTTGAACAAAACCTCATTTAACCCAAGAAAACAACGGGCTATCTAGAAGCTAAAATACCAAAAGTCAAGCTATTGTATCAAAAAGAAGCAAAAAGATAGCTAAAACCTAAAAGTAGCTGAAAGCCTAAAGTGTCACCTCGTAATAACAAAATGAAGTATCAAAAGCTAAATGTTGGCTAAAAACTACAAGTAGCAAATGACTAGCTGTTCGAAAGCTACAAGTAGCTGAAGGCGACAAGTAGCAACAGGGTAGCTACAAGTAGCTAAAGACTACTTATAGCAAAGACCAGCTAAAGGCCCAAAATATCAAATAATTAACTAAATGCTACAAAGGTTAGACTAAAAGCTACTAGTAGTGAAAGGCTAGCTAAAATATACCTAGCTGAAAGCCAAAAGTATCAAATAACTAAATGTAGCAAAAGAATAGTGAAAAGTAGCAGAAGGCTAACTGTCAAGTTTTCTAACAAATACATTAGATATATATATATATATATATATATATATTTTTTTTTTTTTTTTTAAGTTTAGATTTGTTTCTATGAGCTGAATTTTAAAGTCCAATAACTCGCTGTTTTAATGTTAGACTTTGGAGGCAAAGGAAAATGTTCATCCAGCCATGTTTTCAAATGTTTATTTTTTATTTTTTTCCATCTGTGCATGATTATTATGACGTGACAATAAAAAGACAGAAAAGATTCCATGCTCACATTTACATGCAACACAGAGTTACTATAACAAGTAAACCAGAAACTCATAAATGTAGTTTTTCTGTGGTCTGTGGTCAAAAAAAAAAAAATCACAAACATGCTCCTCACAAATCCCAACCGTTTCTGTCTCGGGTTGGATCAGAAACCAGCTCCACTTTAAAGCAACAAACTGAACCCTTCTGGCACACTTGCTAACCCACTTCACAGTTGTTAACCTGTGTGCTATTTACTCATAAAAGTGTCTTTAAGGTGAGCTGGTGTGTGTATTTGTAGTGCGTATACACGGATGCAGAGTACATGAAAGTGCTTGTTTGTGCAGCCTTGGGAGCGTTTACTTTGACATTATTGATGCTGTAGATTAACTGTGAGCCTTTGAGCCAGAGCTGCCCATAGGGAGGGCGTCTCACTCTCGTGTTTCCATAGCTGGAGGCGCGCGGCTCGACAAACCCTCGCTGATCAGCTGCACACTCGAGGTAAAGATGCAGATGCTGCACGGCGGAACAAGCAGGGCAGGTTCTTCCTGCTGCCTGCTTTTAAGACGGGATAAAACCAGCCAATCTGCGTTATGCTCATAAACTTACTGGTCCAAATGTAGAAGTGTTGCCTAAAATCTTTTTTATGCTTTTAAAGTAGCCGATTACAGACGATTGTCAATTTATATTCTTTACAACCATATAAAATGGCGTGAAGTACAACAAGTGAACGAGTGGAGTACAAAACACACGTCAGGTCTAGAACTTTTCTGCACCAGATGAACTATTTTCAAAAGACTAGTCTTGTAGAAGAGACCTCCGTTATCATTTGTAATGAAGATGGCTCTTAGCTGCTGTTGCTGCACCGAGTTTTAGTTTAGGTTTCTGTAAAACTAACTGAGTTAGAGACATTTTTGGGTAGAGTCAAATGCATAAAATTACAACTTTCGTGAAGTTGCATTAGAAGTCATACAGCGGTTCATGGGTAATTTTTCTAACAAATGCACAAACCCACAGACACATGATCACCTGCTATTCTAGGAGGCAGACATAAGCATGCAGATCATAAAGCTGCAACACTTTTCAAACTCCACAAATTATAGTAAATTTGCAGACGCTTTGATATAAAAATTAAGACTATCTGAACGTTTTAGTTTGGAGTTTGCATGAGAAGAAACCCCCTGTTAGGGATGCTTTCTTTCGTTTACTTTGTGAACTACTTATTGATTTGTTTGTGTGGTCCTACTAATCTCAAATAGTGAAAGGGAAATAAAAAAAGTTCACATTGAACAGAAGCTTACAGTTTAAATAGTGTAAAAAATCCTAATCTGTGTAAATATATATTTTTTTGTTTTTGTTGGTTGGATCAGATATTGTCGGTGTGCGAGAGTTCAGCTCAGTCAGGTCGTTCGTCCTGGACCATTTTAACAGTCAGCTCCTCTGTTCTGATATTTAGAGCTTAATGACATTTTATTGTGTCTCTGCTTATGTGCAGCTAATCACTGCTGAGTGTACAAAATAAAATATTTGTATTTAACGACCCTTTATTAATCGGTAATCCTTCATGTGTTACAAGAGACCCTTGATCTGTACGTTACACTGAAGAGATCGACCAGTTCATCGTGTTTTATGAGTCTGTGAACGTCAGTTTTCAGTCAATCTTCTCAGATAATTAACAGCTTTAAAGTTTGTCTGGAAAACATTAAAGAGCTGCAATTTTAAGCATCACCAACTAGCCTTAAGGTAGAGAACATCAGTTGAATGCAAACAGAATTGTCTCTAAAACTAAAATGATTCAATCCAGTCATTTCCAGTAGGTCACATATCCTGGGGTTAGTTTTTAGGCTACAGACCTGTGCCGTGCAGACACAAAACTGTTCAAACATTATAAACTTGTTACATGTTAGTGATTAAAGGCACACAAAATATCATATTTTAATTTAAAATAGTTGCAGCAATAAAATGCATCCTCGCTGGTGTGAGTATTTGAAGAAATGTAAATGTAATTCTGCTTTAAGGCAAATGTGTAACAAGGTGAAAGTGTGTGGAGAATATTGAACAGGGTGAGGGGAACATGGCTATTACAGCAATAACACAAAACCTCTGGAGGTTAGGGAAGTAAAGTTACAGATGGATTCTTATCTCCTCAGGTTTGATTAAAATAAATAAATAAATTCATAAGGGGGTACCACAGGGATCTATATTAGGTCCTCTTCTATTCATAATTTGTATAAATGAATCGGGCAGAATGTGTCTGATGCTAATTCGTACTTTTATGCAGACGACAGTTATTTATTGCACTGGATCCACTCCTACTATTAGGATTGGGATACTATTAGAACTATTACAAAAAGCCTTTGCTGCCATCCAATGCTCTTTATTAAATTTAAAACTTGCTTTTAATACAAATAAAAGTAAATTGATGTACAGGTACTTTTCCAGATCCAGAAGTCCATAAAATATCCTCTCTGTTCTCTTGCAATGGAAATGAAAGAGTTTTTTTGTTCACACATGAATATTTGGGCATTTTGATTGATGAATCCCTCACTTTCAAACCCCATTTGGAAAGTCTTGTGATAAGGTTAAAATTAAAACTGGGCTTTTATTTTCAAAATAAGTTGTGTGTTTCATACACTGCTAAAAAGCAGCTTGTCTCTGCAACTTTTGGATTATGGAGATCTTTTGTATATGATTGCAGTACTTCCTCACTGCAAAATGTCTACACACCATTGTGATTTATACTCATGAGTGGGATGGCCTGGTTTGGCTGCCCAATGGAACTCCCACTGGTTTAACTTTTATTTACAAGGCACTGCTTGGACTCCTGCCGGCCTATATTTGTACTGCAATTGCAGTAAGAAATATTGACTCTTATACTTTTGGATTTGCTGCTTCTTTCGGTCTCTTTTGCTCAAGTCTGAATTGGATAAGAAGGTTTTGTTCGCTCTACTTCCTCTTCTTGGGACTTGCTACAAGAAACTGTTTTGACAGAATTGATCTCATTCAGTGCTTTTACATCCAAACTAAAAGTTATTGAGGCCAGTTCAATGTCATGTACCTGTTTTAGTACTTGTTTTATAATAACTGTTCTTATAGTTTGACATTTTTTTTGAACAGTGGAATTATTTTTTTTGTGTGTGTGTGTGTTGTATTTGTTGCTGCCTCTTGGCCAGGACTCCCATGAAAAAGAGGTTTTTCACCTCAGTGTTTTTTTTTTTTATCCTGGAAAAATAAAGGTTAAATAAAACATTAAAAATAATAGTCAAAAACTGAGGCACTCTTGTGAACCTTGGATTCTCAGAGACAACAGACATCATTAAATATTTATGGAATATAGGAGGTTTTTAGAAATGAGATACAGTTGTAAAAATTTAATAATCAGTTTTTTTTGGAGGAAGTTGCTGTAGCAGGTTTATTTATTTATTTATTGTAGGGGGCTATAACTGTAAATTATACAGTAAGCTGTTCAGAATGATCAAACAAACTTATGTTACTATGTCATAAAGGGCAGTGAAGAGATTATTTTTGTGAGGACAATAACATAAAATAACGGGGTCAGCCAAATCTAGAAGAAAATTAATACAACCACACAGTTTGTTTACAGCACATTACAGGAAATCCACCAACAGAAGCTTAAAAACATAAAGTAAACATAAATGTTGTTTTTCTCGGGCACGGCGAGTCATAAATGTTTAAAAACTCCTGCTGTAAGGCAAACATGTTGTTATCCTCAGTGCGGCGTGGGCACGGCTAAAGCTTAATGAATTAATGAACGCCTGCCGGAGCCGAGCAGGTGCACTGGAGACGGCCAGATGAGTGTGCTTGCAGTGACGTGGCTCACACTAAACAACACATCTCACCGGCTCCACGCTGGCTTCAACCTTTCGCCGTTTTGACACCAGATAAGCGAGAGCAGCTGCAGCGGCTGTATCTGACATTTACTTAGGAATAACAGTGGATCCAAAGTGTAGACGTTTTGTTCTTGTTTCACCTTTAAACCTGATGCAGCTTTACAAAACACATACTGGTAATTGGATCAGATCGCCGCCATCGCCGACCGTTTACTCACCTATTTACTGGTAGTTGCTAAATGACTTCAAACAAATGAAACTCGCATTCCTTGGATGGATGCATATCGCCTGCCGCCTTCCATGCCAAAGTGTTAAACATGCGTGACCTGTCAGTGCTCAGAGTATGTGTTGGAGATGACTCTCAGCTACTACCACACTAGATTTTATCTCATTATCTGTTAAACTGACTAAATTGTAATATGTTGGTGTTTGCTAAAGTTGATTGACTCCGAATGTAAATTTGATGTTGATCCTTTCTGGGAGTTTCATTAAAATCTGTCTTGTGGTTTGAGAACTTCTTGTTAACTGACTAAAAAAAATCAGGCAGTTACAAGGTCTCCCACTTTTCATGGCAACAAGTAATTAATATGATTTATTTATTTTGTAAACTATTCAAGTCAAAGCCTTCACCCTCTCACCTCATCTCAGTGATGTATATCTAAGTCAGTCTTGTTCACATCTCATGCTCCCATGAAGCTGAAAGAACAGAAAAAATGAAAATGTATCCAAGAGTATGTTTATATGGTAAATGGACTGTACTTGTATATTTATATCTGAGATACTCAAAGTGCTTTATAACACAAGCTGTGCCCTCATTTACCCATTAATACAGAACTCTACTGCATCTGTACAAAGACTAATCAGAGCTTTATCACATTCATGCACCGATGGGACACACATCGGAGGCAATGAGGGGTTCAGTGTCTTGCCCAGGATCACTTCAGCATGTGACTGTTGGTGGAATTGAACCCCCAACTCTTGCATTGGAGGATGACTACTCTAACCACTCAGCCACAGCTGCCTCTATATGTTAAAAGATGTTAGATTTTTTTTTTCTGCTCAGTCACATAAAATTTTCATAACTGAATAAAGCACTTAGTGAACTATTTAAGACTTAAGTAGTTTTCAAGCTGATTCCAAGCTAAATAAAGAGCGTAGTTCAGTTTCTAGAAGGCAATACCACATCCAAAGACTAATTTGTTGTTATTGTTTGTGTTATTGATAGGTTTTGATTTTTTTTCTTTCATTTTAATTGTTAATATGCAAACAAGTGTGTATTAACATAAAATGGCTTGGTTAAAGAAAAGAATGTGGTAAATACTACACGAATACATGCAAACTTTTCAACAATCCAACCTAGATTAAAACTATGAATAAATGCTTTTTATATTTGCTTGGGCCATAAAATTTCATTGTAAATTAAACCAGATTCTCAATATTTATATAAAAATAAGGCTAAGGACATTATTTCAGATTACCGTACGTAATTTCTCTAAAGATCGTTAGGAATCGTTACGAAACTTCTCAGTATTGAACTGTGTGGAGGATGAGAGTTGGCCGAGCTTCAGTCTTGCTCTAAAGAAGAAAACAGAGTGTTTGTGCACGTTACCCAGGAGTGTGTTCTGTTTCTCCCAGACGGTGCAGTGTGTGTCACCGTGCTTACATACAAACACAGCGCAGAACCCCCCACCTGCTGAACGTCGAACTCCTCTGACAAGTACAAGCACTGACCTGCGCCCACACTTACAAACGTGCGTGTACGTGCACGCCGCAGTAACAGCACGTAGCCACAAGGCCTCACACAGGCAGGATCGCATCGCACCTGAGGAGACTTAGTGGGAGGTCGCCTTTTCGTGTGACCTGTAATGGATAGTACAGACAAACGCACACACACTGACACACAGCCCAGGTTGCCTGGATGTCAGCAGTGATGGAAGATCCATGTTTGTTGTGATTCGGCTTGTCTTTCTGCTTTGTTGCGTTTATATTGGATCCTCGGTGACAGAGTAAATGGACAGAAAATGACACTTCAGCACAGGCAGTTGTGAATAAATGTGTGTGTGTGTTCATCCTTCTGATGTTTCTCTTTTGTCCTCCCAGTGCTCTATGCCCTCCTGTATCGTGGCCTTCCATGTGACCTGCGCCTTCGACCACGGCCTGGAGATGAAGACCATCCTGGCCGAAAATGACGAGGTGCGTTTCAAGTCCTTCTGCCTGGAGCACAGCTCCACCGCCAGCAACGGCATCAACAGCACGGTGAGCAACGGCAGCCACGCGTCCGCCTCCGTCGGAGCGGCCAGATCCGAAGGGGCCACCGAGTTAAACGGCAGCGGCGACTTGGAGCAGAGGCCCGTATCGCACCCGGTTCCTGTGTCGGCAGCTGAGCGGGACCAGCTGGAGAGAGAGAAGGCGAGCCAGAGAAAACAGAAGCTCCAGGAGCTGGAGGATGAGTTTTATCGACTAGTGGATCCTGGTGACGTCGCTGAAAACCTGGGGCTGCCCCTCTTACAGGTAGAGTAAGATCACTGGAAAGAAATAGAATGTTTTACCATCACACTGAGGCACACTGCCATAAATATTAAATAAATCTACAAGAGACACATTAGGGTTCAAAAGTTGCGTAGACGAAACAGCTCTACGATCAGAGGTCAGAAGAGTAACACTTGTCATCACTAAGAACCAAGAAGTGTTCAAATCCGGTGTGCTCATGGACGGTCGGCAGAGCGTTTGAGCTCGCAGTCTTTACTGAGGAACAGGAAGCTGATGACGAGCTGTGAGATCATCACATGGCCTGAAAACAACCACAAGAGCCAAATGTGCACAAGGACATTAAGCTCATGATGAACAGTCGCCTTCTTTTATTTTCTCGTTTTGTTTAAATTGTTTTGGTCGAGTCACATTAAAACTGGACAGTTTATAAAAGTAGTTACTTCTCCTCGGCCTTTCAAAGTTTTTTAAGGACAATCTTAACTTTTTTTGAACAACAAAAAAAATCTAATTTACTTGATTTTTATCTTCATATTCACGTGTACACAATAGTTGCACATGCATTTCTGACTGACTTTTTGCATCCTCATTAGTAAACTGCTGTTTTTCAACAATATCAGACACTAGTTTTCATCAGGTTGATAAATGTTAATAAGAATTTGTTTATCAATTGCTGTAATTGAATAATATCTCCTTTTTTTGTTTTGTTTTTCAGGTGGACTTCTTATATCAGTTCTGGAAGTTGAAGAGAAAGACCAACTTCAATCAGCCTCTGGTCACTTTAAAGAGGGATGAAGTGGACAACCTGGCCCAGCAGGAGCAGGACGTCCTCTACAGACGTCTCAAACTCTTCACTCACCTCCGACAGGACTTGGAGAGGGTGAGTAGGACGATAAGATGTTGATGAGATGGCCTCAGACACTTGGCTAAAACATGCTGCATGCTATGAGTTTCGATAGCTGAAACTGCAGTTATCGTTAATTAAGTACATCTAGTGGTGCTCATCTAAATACAGACATCTTAGACATCATTGGGTTTGTTGATGAAGCTTTGAAATTGAAGAAGGCTTCTTAGGTTAGGATAGGCCAAAACCTGCACATAGACTGGTATTTTTATAGCAACAGGAACCCCTGAGATTGAGTAAGGGGATGTTTGGGTTGGTCATGAAGAAATGAACTGATGTGTCTTCTCCTGTTTGGTCCAAGAATGGCTCTTGAACAAACCAAGACAACTTTGTCCAACAGTCTGCACGTGCTTATCAGATGTTCTTCAGATTCTCTAGTCCGCATCGTGTTCATCTGAGAAGAGATTGTGTATAATATGTTGAGTCAGTCGTCGTTGTTGTCATGGTTCTTGTGCATTTGTTTGCTGTTCTCACTTAGCTACTGACCCAAAGCATTCAGAGTCAGAGTCCAGATTATGTGCACAGGGTCCAAGTTACATCCAACAATAAAATGTACAAGAAAAACAGTAATAACATCTAAGATATGAACTAAGAAAAACATCAACTAAAAATACACCAAGCACTAATAATATAAAAACAATACGCTGAACAGCAGCACGAACATGAGTTTGTATGACCAGATAAGCATGAAACAGATCAGCAGCAACATGAAACAGATCAGCAGCAACATGAAACAGATCAGCAGCAACATGAAACAGAT
>JARVGV010000350.1:9215925-9232593 GCA_031762435.1 Hypsolebias longignatus | reverse complement strand
TAGAGATTGAATATAAGTATAGAATATGAATATAAGTATGGAGTATGAATTTACGTACAGAGTATGAATATAAGTATAGAGTTTGATATAAGTATAGAGTTTTAATATAAGTATGGAGTATGAATATAAGTATAGAGTTTGATATAAGTATAGAGTTTTAATATAAGTATGGAGTATGAATATTAGTATGGAGTATGAATATAAGTATAGAGTTTGATATAAGTATAGAGTTTTAATATAAGTATGGAGTATGAATATGAGTACAGTATAAAGTTTGAATATGAGTACAGTATAGAGTTTGATATAAGTACAGTATAAAGTTTGAATGTAAGTATGAGCAGGGCCGGAGTGGGACTCATTTTCAGCCCTGGAGTTTCATGCCTCAGACTGGTCCACTTTGGCTCATGACCTATTATTATTAAAATTGTGTAGTTATAACCATACATCATGGGCAATTCTAGACATATCGTGTAGGTAACCCCCAGTGTTTGAACATCACGTCAGCCATTGGTATCAGAAGCATTTGTAATGTGCTGGGGTGGAGTCTGGGTGTACTCTCCCAGAAATTTTTGAATAAAGTAGACGCCATTTCCTGCATTTTGGTGTATTTTAACAGTTGTTTAACATAGTTTTACATACATAAGTAACACTTGATTTTTCACTTTTTGGTACTGTATTTTTGTACCCTTACTGCATGATTTTAGCATTTCTTGTTTGTTTGTTCTTTGATTTTTTTTAGTTTAGTGAATCAAATCAGTTCTTCTCATCCCAAGTATTTCATAGTACTGTTGACCTTGTGTGTTAACCTTGCATATGACAAATAAACTCAACTTGAACTTTTCACTGTTTTGTGGTACTTTTCACATTTTTTGTTAAAGTTAGTTAGACTATTTTTAAAGCAGTAACATGACTTACAAGAAGTGAGCCCAGCTCACACATTTTACAAACCATCATAACTTACCCAGTCATGGAGGGTCCATGAAGAGGTCTGATGAAAGAGGTTTAAAAACTAAAGAAAGTTGGATAAAACATTTTTTTTTAAATGCATGAAACTAATCACTCATTTCGTCTGTGTATTAAATGAGCCTGAAAGTTCTTAGTTGTTCATTTCTGAATTCTGAACTTGTTTTCTGTTGTATAGTTTGTAACTTCTAGCCTGTACAAACTATTTTAACCCCCCAGCCAGAGCCTAAAGTGTGACAGGCAGTAGGACAGTGGAGTTCTTGTTCTGTCTGTCAGTGATGTGGAATATGAAGGGCAACAACGGCCACATGAAGCTCATGCTCACTTAACTGATTTCACGTACAGGACAATAATTCATCATTTGCATGACAATGAATTTCAAACATTGTTCGTCGTCTGAGTTGTTCTATCATGTCCCTGTAAGGTTTGGCTCTACTGTACACACAGACAGTACGAGAACGAGAACAACAACTGAAGTCCAGGAGAAAGTTTAACAGAGTTTAGTTACAGAAATGAATAACAGTGAACAGTATGTGGGATATGTAGCAGGAGTGGTGGCACCGAGTTTAGAGAAGGTGGGCCTGTGATCGGAAGATTGCTGGATCAACTCCTGGTACCAAAAACATAAAAATATGGGTGTGATAGGTGAAACACTCACACCTGTCTCCACACTCATTTGCCACACTCTGGGCCCTTGAGCAAGGCCCTTAACCACCACCATCTGCTCCCCCGGGCACACTAGATAGCAGCTCTCTGCTCCACACAGAAGGCTGTGGTAGCTCAGTGGTTGAATCAGGAAGGACACCTGGCATGAAAATTATTGCCAAGTCTTTGTGCAATTTAGTTTACTGAGGTAAACTAAAGCCCCCTGATGAAGGGAGAAGCCAAAAGAAGGAAGAAAAAAAAAAAGTAGGATCTGCAGACCTGGACTTGAACCCTGGAGAGTAAGGAACAACGTTAGAAGATGACTTCTCTGGGAGATTGGTCTTGTTGTTCAGATTCCTTACTGTGACCAGGCAGTGTCGTGCTATGCAGATTTCCAGTTTGAAATGAGGTCAGTGTGGCTTTCATGTTTCACAGTAACAGCATGAAGTTTCCGTTTGAAGGTTTGGACAAACTTGGAGCAAAGAAGAAATTATAGTAATTGTAAAGGCCCACAGTGAGAGGTTGATCACTAAACCTGAAAAGACCATCCAGCAACAGACTTCCCTCACCACCAAAGTAGAGTTTCTCAGCGTGACCTCAGCAGAAGTGAGGAGTACCTTCAGGAGCATTAATCCTCACAAAGCAACTGGCTCAGACAACATCCATGGGAAGGTGCTGAAAGACTGTGCTCACCAGCTCTGAGAGGTGCTGACCGACATCTTTAACTCCTCCATCACCATGACAACAGTTTCCACTTGCCTGAAGACTGCCACCATCATCCCAGTCCCAAAGAGCTCTACAGTGACTGGTCAGAGTGACTATTAGCCAGTAGCCCTCACCCCAATAGTCACTAAATGCTTCAAAAGACTGGTCATGACCCACATCAAAACCATCAACATCAGCGAGGACACTCAACAGTACGTATACCGCGAGAATCGATCAACAGATGACATCATCTCCTCTGTGGTCTACACTGCTCTCACCCACCTGGACAGGTCTCCAGTCCATCACAGGTACACATAGAAACAAACAAGACAAACAACCATTCACACTCTCACTCTCACCCAGGGATAATTCAGAGTTACCAATCAGCCTAACATGCAAGTTT
Source organism: Hypsolebias longignatus (assembly GCA_031762435.1). NCBI lineage: Eukaryota > Metazoa > Chordata > Actinopteri > Cyprinodontiformes > Rivulidae > Hypsolebias > Hypsolebias longignatus. Next base: position 9,229,877 of record JARVGV010000350.1, on the reverse strand, counting down.
TTGGTCTGTGTGGTCTGTGTGAGGAAACCAGAATACTCGGAGAAAACCCACGCAGCACAGAGAGAACATGCAAACTCCATCCAGAAAAGTCCCTGGCTGGGATTTGAACCTGGGCAACCAGCTTGCTGAAAGGCGGCAGCCAACCCAACTTTGCCAGCATGCTGCCCCAGATGACTGTCTCCCCTTTTAAATGTCTGGGAGATAGTCTTGCATTTCTGAAGGTCTGAGGCAGGTCTGAGATTAATTGTTGCACAATATTTGCAGGTTTGTTGTACAATAAAGTCAACGTCGCATTGTCTGTCCTTCCAGCTTTTAAATATATTTCTTTATGAAAATGTTATTAAAAGTTAAACATTACTACAACATTTATCAAGGATTCAAGACTTCAAGGTTCTTTATTGTCATTCGCATCACATGTGGTACATGATGTGTAACAAAATTGTGTACACAGGATCCCAGTTACATCCAACAAAAGTATAAAATGTAAAAGAAAAACAGTAATAAGATCTAAGATATGAACTAAGAAAAACTTTAGCACTAGCAGCATAAAAACAATACGCCGAACAGCAGCACGAACATTTAAACCAAATGTGAATTGCTTAGCTTGTTTTATTGACCGTCATATCTCAAGTCTTATGAGACCCAGAAAGTTTTCTTTTAAATGGCACTTGATTAAAGATTAAAGAAAATAAGTAACATTTTAGTTTATTTAAAAAGAAATTAAAGTCAAGAAGCTATTTTGATGTTTTAAAAGTAGACAAGAAGAAAATTGGATCATTAACATTTGGATAAAACGGTGAAAATGAAAGAGTACAAAAGGTATACTAGATATAGATTTTTATCTATTCATAGTAGTCCCTCGTTTATCGCGGGGGTTAGGACCACGCCCATGTAGAGATACAGTAGTCCAAGTTCAGTTCAAGAAATACTGCAACATTTTAAATTAACAATCCATGCAGCATGGATTGTTAATTTAAAATGTAGAGGAGAGAAGTGCAACAGGACTTCTTAACTTCACACAGCCGAGATGTACTTCTTGATCCATTACACTTCAACAACTGAACATAGAAGTAATTTTAAATAACTTTCAACGCTTTTATATTTTGTGATTATGATGATTTTTACCATGTGACATACATTGAATTTTAAGTTGGAAGACAAAAATTGATCGGTGCATCTGGACAGCAAAGGGTTAACCCTTCACAAAGCTGCTGCAGGAGAAACGTGTGGTGGCAGAGGAGGAAATCAGCTGATCAGCTGCAGGAGGGAGCTTCCTCTTGCACTTTTGGGCTTCACACACGGTGCAAAATCATTTAAAAATTATTTATTTTAAATAAACAACCCATGACTCATCCATCTATCAGCCAGTTGTGTCATGTCCAATCTTATTTTGAAAATCTGCGATGAACCATGAAGTAGTGAGGGACTATTGTATTATAATGTTATATATTTAAGAACAGTGGTCTTTAGATGCAGTAGAGAAAAACAATGACAACCTAAAAGTTACTCTAATAAAATTAAAAGATGTTGGTAATGGGGGAAAAGGAGGCTCAAACTTTTTTATTTATTTATTTTTTACATAATAGACTTGCTAGCAAACAATTTTATGCCAAAATAGCTCAAGAGCTGAACTGTAAATAAGTTACATGTAGTTCTTACAGCGTTTCCTGATGAGCTCACAGTCTCACGCAGGTTGTATAAACTATTTACATTTCTCTTTTCTTTCCTGAACTCTAATCTCGTTTTCTCTGTCCCACCTTCCTGTCTTCCTCACACTTCTTCCCTGCGTCTGTTCTTTTCCCCTTCGTCACCTATTCCCTCCCTCAGAGCTCTCCTGATTCCTGCAGAGACGTGCTGCGTCATGGAAACAACCGGCTCTCTCTCTGTGTGCATGTGTGGGATAGCTGGTGTTAAACGCACCCGAACAGCACCTCCTGCTGTCCTGCTGCTTGGCAGATCATTGTAGGCAGAGAAAATTTACAAGGAGTTCAAGTAAAAAGAAGAGAAAGAACGTTTTATTGCTACTCCGGGCATTTCTGATATTTGTTGGGAAGCCATTGTTCCCCAGGTACAATGACAGTCTCCTTGTGTTGTTGTTTACAGATTGTCTGCCGAGCTGAATAAGAGCACTAAACTTCACCAGCAGAGAAATGAACTTTTTTAATGACAGCTAACTTTTTTTTTAAACGGGTATTTAATATATTGATCACAGAACTGAAGCAGAGTTAAATATTCTGCTTGGCAACAAATGAAAACTACTAAACTAAAACATGACCAACTACAAGCTTGTGGTTTAGCTCCAAATGCGTCACATCATGTCTTCTTTCTGTCGTCTCTGCAGAATATGTTCTCCTAATGTACCTACAGAGCTGTTTTATATACTGTATACAGTATATATGTTAATATGCTTCCACATATTAACATCAAATCAGAATTAAAACATAAAAACAACTCAAATTAGGTGTTATCGCTGAAACTCATCACCAACACACATTTCGAGCACCAACAGGTTCTTTAACAACTGTGGCCGACAATGTGCATTCCCTCTGAGGACTGATGCTTTTAATTTATTTGGGGGGGGGGGGGGGGTCGCAGTCCTTGTGAGATAATTCAAAAGTACAAAGATTTCACTGTAATAAAAACAAACGAGTGGAATTAAAGCTGGAACCTACAACTACAACTCTTTCTTTTTCAAAGATTTCCGAGACATACGGAGTGAAATGTTGGTACGACGTGCTCTCCTGGGGCTTCACAACATCAAATGCATTGTGTAAGAGTGTGTGTGTTTAGTAGAAGAATTAAAATGCCACAGACAGACAGTCATCTGGTGCATTAACAACCAACAGAGATTCAAAAAAAAAAAAAAAAAGGAGCCATGAAAATCTCCTAATTATACAGACACAATCAAACACTTAAAGCAGGGAGCATTGTCTGCAGCCTCCCACATGCATGAATGTACCAAACCGAACCACTCTGCACACGGTTCTGCTCTTTAAACGCACAAAAGATGTGGAAAAAATCAGAGACAGTAAATAAAATGTGAGCTTGTAAACTGGTTGTTACCTTAAATTCTGATCAAATGACAGAAACATTTAGATTTATAATTATTGCTGAAGTACATCTCTCTCTTTCACTATAAGAAGCATAATGCTCATTTTCTAATACAGCTGTCATAATATCAATTTTGTCTCCGTTTACAGAAATTAAGTGACTTTTCTTTAGTATTTGGCGATTTAGATTGTGCTGTATCTGCTGGATTATGTCTGTGTCACTTTAAGTTTATTCAGATCTCTTCTTGATCACGTGTGAATTCTTGAACTAAAGTAGCTTTTGGTAATTTATGGATCAGGTGAATGCAACATAAAACTTTTAGGATCTTTCTTCAGCTTATTGTCATGCCTTTGTGAGCGTTTCAGCAAATATGACTTCTGCTGGCGCCTTAGCGTGCTTGCTGTAAAGTTTTGTTTTTTACTGCCCTGTTCAACGCTTCGCACTAAAAGAAACTATTCTGTACTCGTCATTAATGAATTTCAGCTCATCCCCTAAACCGTATGCTTTGTTTTTCCCCTTTTCTCTCCTTCCTTTAATCTTTTCCTCGTCTCTCTCTCTCTGCATACCCCTACCCTTCCTTTAGGTTTGTCAAAGTCCTTCCCACTGGACAACTCGCTGTTCGACAGCTGGCTCGCCCAGTCGGTGCAGATCACCGCAGACGACATGCTGAGCCAGTGGGCTCTGGGTGCCCAGCATCACGACAAAAGTGGCAGCCTGCTCTCTGACCAGGTAGAACTTGAACTGTGGGGACTTGGCTGCTTTTGAGCTGCCTTGACTATAGCAAAACCAGTTACAGGCGGGAGTTTGTGCCACATGTTAGCAACAGTATGAGCAGTCCATCACTTTTTGAACTGAGGCCGGTCACTGATGGACAAACTTGTGACAGGAGCCAAAATAACGTGCACACCAGTGTGTCACTAACTTTTCTGCATCTGAGCCACAACAAAACAGACTTACTTCCTCAACAACCATTACTTTAATTGGCATCTATTTATTACTGCTGCTAATATTTAAAACTTTAATGATTGTATATTTAATTTCTGAAGATCCTCCTATGACCTTCCGCTTTGTTTCATGACCCACAGTGGGGCCCTATCCCCATTTTTGGAAAACAACCTTTTACGGTCCAACTCGGACACCCACAGGTACTTCAAGACTAAAGTAAACTAGAAAGTACATTTTTATGACTGCTGAAATTTGCTTGTGAAGCCTAAAGTAACAAAATGCCGACTAAACACTTAAAGAATGAAAAGTCTTGCTCCGAGCTAAAGTGGGAGTGACGACAAAAAGGAAGCAAATACGCTGAAGCAGATTTCAAAGAAAACGAGGTTTTGAAAGAGACGCCAAAGTTCATAACACCCATGTCCTGAATGAGCCGAATGTTTTGATACACTAAAAAAAAAGTGCAAAGTATGCAAAAGTTGTTAGACTGCAAAAAATGAAATGACTAAATAAAAAGCAGGTTGTCTGTGTGAATGATGAATAAGCAACAGAAAGAAGCTGATTGGCGTTAAAAAAAAACTAAATTTTAAATGTGAGCGTGTTTGAATATTCCTGACAATTCTTCAGTCGTACTTTTAAGAATAACACCAGAATAATACTGAAGGCAAATTAAAGCTCTTGAATGTTAGAAATGTAAAAGTTCGACAAAAAGTGCATAAACATTTCTCTGTTGCCACCTTAGCAGCAGTTTAGACATTTTTTTGTAAAGATCTGAAGAAACCTTTAAAGGGGAAACTTTTTAAAACAATTCCATTGTTCTCAAGGTACAGACCAAAGTACTATAAATGTCTTTATAACACGTTATTGATGCATAAAGAGATCAGAATAAATCGACTGAGTTTTCATGCAAGCAGCCGATGTAGTGTGCAACTGGTTTTACTGATCAAGTTTCAAGATCTGAGTTTTTTTGTTTTTTCCAGGCGTATAAGAACCACCGAAATATTAACCCCCACATCGCTGAGCTCCACCCGACTGGCCTAATCTGAACTGTCTTTTCCTCCTCTCTTCCAGCTAATGCAGGGCGAGGAGAGCCTCCTGAACCTTATGATGGAGAACTCCATGCAGTCGACCTGGAAAACGCCCCAGCTGGGCCGCAAACCCAGAAGCAACAAGTCTTGTGGTCGAGGTCAAACCCCCGCGCCTGCTCAGCCTCTGCCTGCTGCGGCTGCAGCCACAGCCAGCACCCCCTCCACCGCTAAGAGCCTCTGGGCGAGTGAGACAGAAGAAAAGTCCAGCCATGGAGGCAGGAAAGGGGAACGGCCCAGAGGCGCTTCCAGGACCACGCATTACCATGTTCATCACCACCACCAGACCAGGAGCTCTGACCTTCACAAGGACCCACCACCACAACCACCCATCTCCAAAATGGATTCCTGCCACATTTCCGAGGACTTCGGTCTATGGGACAGCATCCACCTGGGGAACGGCGTCGCTTCAGGGGCTGGATCTGGTTTCACAGCAAACTCGTCGCCCCCTCCAGCCTCCAGTCCTGGAATCACAGAGCCTGACGCTGGAGCGATCCTACGTGGTGGGGCCCCGCGGCCCCGTCCGGTCCGCCAGGGTAAATCGAGAGCGAGGGGAGGGATAGTCAGGCTGGAGTCCATGGACCTTCCTCTCGCAGGGAAGGGCTCGTCCCTGCTGGACGCTGCTGAGACTGACGGGTACTACTCTGATGGCGAGCAGAGTGATTCAGACATGCGCTCTGGCAGACGCAAACTTCGGCTGTCGCATCTGCATTCTGGGAACGAGGACCTACTGAGGAGAAGCGTTCTAGCATCCTAAGAAACTGAGACTCAGAGCGATGGCCGTTGTTCAAGCAGAGCGCTGCTGGTTGTTTTGTTTTGTTTTCCCCATCTGTGCCCAGTGCAAACGACAAACCATGGCTGGACGGCCGTGTTCAACCAAATCTCTGTTACGTCTATCAACGGAGAGCTTCAGCCCTTAACCTGATTTGTTTTTCGGGGGAATTTGAATGTAGCTGTACGCCAATCGTACAGTAACTCTTCTCCACTGGACCACGGTTTGTTGTCGACGTTCAACAAACAAGAAAGGGACGTCACCGTTTGTCTTTTGCGTTTTGTATATCTCAGATCCATTTTGCTTCTGGGTGTTGAAGTGCCCATTGCTGGCCTCCCCTCTGGGGTGTCTGCCAGACTTTAAAACACTTTGGGGCATTATTACTATTACTCAAGCTGGTTTCAGGGTATGCTTCAGTCTTGGCTGTTACGGCCCAAGTTGCATCCATTGAGTTCCTGTTTGTGGAATATGTTCAGTGAAAGACATTTTTCTACCAGAGTGGGTCTGAATATGTGCGGAGGGTGACATGGGACAACATTTATTCAGCCTTGCAAAGCACAACTAGCTAATCATATGAGCAGCACTCGAGTGCTGATCCAGGGTTGGGGTCACTTTGATTCTTGTTGACTTAAAATCTACCCTGCAGCGTTCACATCATTTAATCTGTTTCCAGCCCCTAAAAAGCAGTTATCCAGTTTATCAGTTTTTTACTTGGCAAACAGATTGACGCCAACCCTGCTGCCGTTTTTGACTGTCGCGGGGACACAGACATCTTTCACACAAACTACTCAAAAGAAAATCCCTTTGCGCACATCAACAGTTAAAAAAATAATAATGTTTTTGATCTATTGTCAACTGCTGTTAATCTCGTCTTAAAATCGATTTTACCCCCCTCTAAATCTTTACAAAAATCTCATTGCAGAAACTTTGTGCCTTCTGCCGCTTGTCTTGTTAATCGCTTTCCTCGAGCCTTTAAAAAAAAAATCATCCAATCAATGAATAAAAATCAATCAGCTGTTTCTCAATCGGATTTGTAACAATCAAAGCTAAACTAAATCCCACTGGACTGGTTACTGTGTGTAGCCAAGACCGGGTTCCTTGTCACCTTAATAATTGAATAGTGCCTAAAACAAGACTAAATGCAGCATTTACCGTTAAGCAACAAAGGATCTGCAGCATTTTGCAAAGCAGAGTCACACTGCACCATCAGTGTGAAACAGACCTACGATATGACCCCCCCACCTCTTAAGTGTCACTGCAGTAGAGTCCTCAAAATACAAGAATTTGGCCAAGTTGGACTACAAGCAACTACCTCACTGGAAAGATGGCCCCAAAGCAATACTATTCTTAGAGTTTGATATGTTAAAATAAACCGTAACATTTGTCTATTTGAATCTTTGGTACTTTTCTTTCACAACCAAGCAAACTAGAACTTAACTAAATTTAATTTGTGGGTTGAAAGGAGCATTGTGCATCAGAAACAAGATGAGCGAGTTCTGTCAGTTCAGCTCTTTTGAAGCAGGGTTCTGTAAAAACGTTGAGTCTTGTCATTCGCATCACATGTGGTACATGAGGTGGAACTAAATTGTGTACACAGGGTCCCAGTTACGTCCAACAATAACAAAAGTATAAATTGTAAAAAGAAACAATGTAAGATACGCTAAACGAATGCCAAACGCTACAAGATCTAAGATGTACGCTAGTCACTAATAGTGCGAAACAACAAACAGCAGCACGAACATGAGTCTTTGTAGGTGGATGAGTAAGAATGAATGAATACAGCAGCATGAAATAATGAGCAGCATGGATAATCAGTATATTAAAGGCTAACCCTAACCCTCTCACTTGTTGTACTGGCGGCCCGGGGGCCAAATCAGGCCCATGCATGAGCTCAGTTAGGCCCACCAATTTAATTTTTATTTTTATTTTTTTAATAAAACTACATTTTAAATCATAAAACAAGCTCAGTTAATGACAACTGCTGGATTTCCAGCCCCTGAGCAATTTAGTTGAATATGCCAGAGCTAGTCCAACAAGGGCAACACAAATATATCGTCTTTCATATTGGTTCATGCAAATGCCATTTTATAACCCTGTTCATTGCTATTGTCATATTACACAAAACAGCAGCAAGAAGCACGCTTTTGGCAGGAATCTTACAAATATTACTTATGACATTAACTGCTATGTAAAGATTTATAAAATAGTATTCGTATTAATATCAATTATTTTAAGATTGAAGCTTTTCGTTTGAATAGCCACCATTGGTCTTAGCCCTGCTGATTATCTGTCAACTCATCATCAGGCAAAATTAAAAGTATTTGTCCTAACTGATGTTCAAAGAGCTGTCTGCAACAGGTAAGACATTAATTATTCATAACCTTCTCACAGAATCCAGTTTCAGAAGATCTGACCTGTCCTTTTAAGACTTTACCATCAAAGTATTTAATAGAAGCCATGCGAGGCATTGCTGTCAGACAACAGACGTCAAAATAGTTTAGTTTCTTAGCTTTCTCATCTATGCAGTCTAATTTTTCGGAGGTTGTGACATCAGCATGGCAGCAACTTGAGTCTGACTTGGCCAAGCCCTTGTAGTAGCGGCTCTACTGCACCCACACGTTGACGACGCTAAAATGACGACATCGTTTACGTCGGCGCTCTTTGAGGTGCGTTTCAGTTTTCGACCGTTTTACAGAGTTTTTGTTGTTCTCGTAGAGTTGTATTTTTTACTTAAAAAGGCTGTTTGTGGTATTCTCAGGGGTTTAAAAAAATAAAAAATAATAGGAAAATGTAAAAAAAAAACATGTATGTAAAATGTATATCATACACAATATATATACAGTCAGATGTGTATGTCTAGAAACTTCCTTGTTTGGCAAGCTTCGTTATTTGATTTCCAACACGACTACTACTGAACTAACTACTTCTCAAACTGAGTTCAACAGTCCTACAGGTTATTTCATCTTCGTTACCAAAATTCAAAACGGTTATATCGTCAGGGGCGTGATCAAAACCAATATGAACCTGTGTGGGCCCAGAAACAAAGTGTAACTAATTATTTTTAAATGGCTGCTCAACACAGGTTTAAACTTTCAAGCGGAGTTACAATTTCATTCTACTTTCCATTTCTTTCTTTAAAAAAACAATTGGTGTTTAGGAGCGACCACGCCAAAGAACACGTCTGCGTGTCCAGGCAGCATGTTTACACACGTGCTCTTAAGGATTTTAAGATGGACAAAACGTCCGACATTATCGCCGTCGGCTCAGGCACGTCGTTCGCGTCACGTGGACTCCTTTAGATGGAGAAGCACCAGTAATTCTACCACCAGTACATCCAATCTGGATTATTCCAGATCAGCACATCGATGTTGGTTGTTTAACACACACGGACATATTTAGCCCCTACAGAACATAAAGCCAAAAGCTGCTTAAACAAACCTACAACACAGCTCTCTGTGTCTCACACACACACACACACACAAGGTGGTACGACAGGGTTCTAATGTAAAAGATGACTAGTTTTTTATGTATATGTGAGCGCGTCAGGGCGCATGAGCGTACTCAGAGTGAAACACCCTCTATTAGCAGGAGCGTATTATCACAAGCGACAGCGCTGCGTCTGTCTTCTGTGTCCTTCAGGTGTAGCCATCGTAGAAGATTCCCATTGTTTGTGCTGCGAGAAGATACTAATCGAAGAGGTTGCACCACGCGGCTGAGAGATTTTAAACTTCTACGTTGGCCATCACAAATGACCATAACACACACACACACACACAAAAAACAAAAATGACAGCATCAGAACTGTTTTTATTTTCAAAGCGAGGCTATAGGTTCCTCCGTCAGATGGTTGTTAACATTCCTGTTCTTCTAAGACAGGAAGACGTATTCTTGGTTTCAATATTCAATGTTCAGAGTAGCCTGATGTTGTAGACAGTGGTTTTAGATAAGGCCTCACAAGTACGGCCTTGACATGTAGTAGTAAATGCTCTGGCTGCACAGCGCTAACGGGGAAGGAAAGCAATTACTTTGTGTTAATAACGTTAGAAAGGTGGTTTGGTGTTTTGAGTCTGGAACGTGCTTCATTCTTCTGGTTGTAGTCTTCTCCCTCGAGTCTGTGCAGCCTCAGCAAACAAGAACTGGTTAGTATTCTCTATTTACAGCGTGGCTTCAACGCCCTCTCCTTCCGCTTCGTAGATACTGTCGACTGGACTTTTTATTGCAGGTTTTGTTTTTATTTTATTTTTAATAAAAATCAACATCCTCCGTGTGGCGTGGTGGCATGCTCTGGTGATCTTTGAATTTCGCAACCATCGTCAGGTCAAAACGTTAAAGGGATTTCAACCGGTGAAAACCGTCGTCCGTTTCTCGCATGGGCAAAGTTTCGAGCGTCGCGTGCCCTGAATGAGCGCAGCGCTGGTGCGCGTTTGAGCAGAACTCTAGGTGTTAGCGTGAATGCTACGCTACAGAACAAAACAGCCAGTTGAAATTAACTACATGTAATTAACAGCAGGTCAGAAAACCACCTGCTGGTAGTTTAGAACCTTAGTTTCATGAAACATGTTGTAAAATTCAAAGACATCACTGCACCAGAATGGCAGGGTTCCTCAAAACCTCTTCAAATACATATAAAGGTTACGTTTGAGTTTATCAAGCGGCAACCTTGTTTGCAAAATCCTGACGGAATTAAATACAATTTGGCCGCAGCTGAGCTGAGGAGGTTTTGGGGGAACCGAAGGACCGTCGGTGCGCCGTTAACGCAGCGTCCCCTCGGCTGCGGCTGGCCTTCCCTCCGGTTGGAAACTGGTTTGAGGCTGACGTTGGATCAGTTCAAACGGGACTGACCGCTCGTTTAATGCCACAACACTAGCAGTTCAACTGAAATCTCGTTGTTGTTTTTTTTTGTTTAGTTTTTTTTTTTTATATATATTCTTTTGTACAGTTTTACACAAAATCAGGTGTTCTGTGCTTCCAGATTCTGTCGTCCTCGTTTTACTGTCCTACGTCAGCCACCCCACCCACCGCTGGGGCTTTTACACAATATTCACATTTACAATAATGTATTATACTGTTCAATTACTACTGCTAGACACTTTCATATTCAGTGTTTTGAAAACGCCAGCTGCGAGCTTTTCTTCCGTTTTCTTTCGTAACGCTTAGCCGGCCGCCGTGTCAAACCAGAAAGCTGACTCATAATCTGCTTCCACCGTTCTTAACTCGCTTTTCGCTCTCCTCTTTGTTCCGGCTGAATCCGGACGCGCTGTACAGATCAGAGGTTTAGTCGTGTAAACAGAGCTGCTGTGGAGGAACAAAAAAAAAAAAAGTTACGTTTCAAACCGTTTTTAATCTGAAACTTTATATTTTAATTCGACTTTACAGTCGTCGCCGAGTGAAAGTGACAGGAAAACATTTTTAGTTTAAGGCTAAAACGATAAATGTGTTTACGGTAATTCCTTGATGTTAAAGTTTCACTGCTTGTTTTTGTTTGCAACCAGCAGCAGATTGCACGCGTTACAAATCGCTCGTTTGTGAGCGAAAATTGGCCAATTAATATGATCAAAAGTGACTCTTATTTTACAAAAAGAAAACAAAACATTTTATGCTGAGCTATATCCAACGGGGCAGTTTGAAGCTACAGTCATGTCATCAACAGGTTGAAATGCAGGTATGCAGTCAATGTAAACAAAGCTCATTTATCTGCATACTTAAACACTTCGGCTGTTTCCATAGGTAAACAAAGCCACATGGTAGATGGCAGCCATTCACAAAGTTTACAGAAAAATCTTTCATTTAGGAGTCATTAACCATTACTTTGTGATTAATATGAAGAAAATTAAGCTGTTTTTTTATTTTTATTTTATAAAGCCTTCATGAAATAGCAGCTAGTACCTTTAAGTGGCTGCTTTTTTATGTTTATTGTGTTTACATTTTAATGTAAAGCAACAAAAATCCAGAGAAGCCAAGATTTGTCTGGAGATCGTCAAATTTAAAAACGGTTGATTTCACCCTTGCGCTAAGAAGTTTACGACCAGACGCTGTGGGTTTTCTGTCCCCGTCCTTGATTGAATCTAAAAAGGAAACCCAATCTGCCTCCACCCTCTATTTTTCAACACAAACTGGGATTGATTCTGTATCCAGGGCAGCTCTAAATGTTTTTAGACTAAAGCTCCCATCTGCACAAACGGTGCACCTTATTCTGCCTCCCACCACCAGCAAAGTCCACATGATTTCTCCATCCCTGCCCTCGACTCCAACTCGCTCCTCTCCTTGCCCGGTGATCAGCCTTTTTAGCAGACACATGGCTTTTTAAAAAATCGCTTTCCATACGTAAAATAATGAAAAGAAAAAAAAAACTGTAGCTTTAAAGGACAAATGGCAGCAGGTATGAGGAGGTGAAACCGTTGCACTCAGAGCTGATTTAAAGACTCTGGAAAATAAAGAGAAGAGACATGTTGAGAAATAAGAGAGGGATGTTCACTGAACTGAAGCCAGGGAGAGAAAGACGAGGACAACTTGTTCTTTCTGCTGCTTTCTGTTTGCAGCCTGTCTGCACAGTCGAGTTAACAAGCAGCTAATATAAACACCACCGGGCCCTCATCGAACTCTGGTTCTCTGCTCGTGAGGCCCGTCGACATCAATCGAACAATCAAATCAGGAACCAACGCTGGGAAATTACGCATCCAACTGAAACTCCTTTTTATTCGATTATGGGTTAAATCATTAACCATGACTCCCAAGAAGCGTTTGAGATATCAAAGCCTGAACGCTGTAATGTGAAAAACCGGAGTTCTTTCTGCTTCATTTACTGACAACAACAAAAAAAGCCATATTAATACCAGCTTTATCATTTAATGTCATAACGACCCTGATGTTTTCACAGCAGTTTTACATTTTCTAGTTTCTTCCATTTATTCTCATCGAATTTAGTTTTTCGCTTTAAAACAAAAACATATGACCACTATCAACCAAAAAGAAAACCAGACCTTCTTTTTCTGTGGATTTAATTAATGCATCTCAGCTGATATTTAGAAGAAAGAAAGTCAACTTTTCCTCCCATGTGGTCCTCTGGTTGTGGCCCAGAGAGGACCACGCTCTCCAGACAAAGTGAACGTGTAAATACAAGCAGAATCCATCAGCTAAAGCAACCTCCTCTCCCTCGGCTACATTTATTAGCAGTAATCACAGACTCAGCCAGGATTCTCACACTGACTCTAGAGAAAGTGTTGCTGCTTCTAGATGGAAACACGACCTTTGTAGATCAAATGGAGATTTTAAATGATTTAAAAACACACAGAGTCCCTTTGTTCTAAACTTATTGCTCTTTCTGCTTCATTATTTCTAGTTTTTTGTCATTTTCTCTACATTTGTTTGGACTCAACCGTTTTACATCTACATTTAAAATCTAAAGTCTGGCGTTGCGCATCGCTCATCGTCTGTCGTGTTTCAGACGAAGATCATTTTATGTTGAAAAATGAAAGTTGTAGCTGTGAATGACTCTCAGCTACTACCACGTCACGTTTCAGCTCAATACCTGTCAAAATGACTTTGTTCAGGGGTGTCCAAACATTTTCATACTGCATGTGGACCAAAACCTTTAAGATGAAAGGAGACGAGTCACAAAAATGTGAATTAAAAAATAATAAGTGTACATATTTTAGTGATTTCTTTTAACTCAACGTAAACAATATTTTTGGAGAGTGGACAGAATTTACTCATTTTGATGGAAAAGGTGTTCTAAATTGTTGAACACTAGTCCCTCGCTACTTCGCGGTTTGTTTATCGTTGAGTCGTTCTATCGCGTTTTTTCAAAATAAGATTGGACATGACAATTGGCTGATTGATGGATGAGCCGCACGCTCTATCTGCATTTTTATTTAAAATAAATTATTTTAAATTATTTAGCACCTCCTGCAGCTTTGTGCAGCCCATACTGCTGCAGGATAAACTTCCTGCTGCAGTTAAACAGCTGATTAGCTGTTCACCATGCAGAGCAGAGAAGTGGGCGTGGCCAAGAACATTGGCAGAGAGCTGAAATCATGACATGCTCGTTTAGAGCAGTTAGTGTTGTGTATATATATATATATATATATATATATATATATATA
>JARVGV010000350.1:9171553-9181964 GCA_031762435.1 Hypsolebias longignatus | reverse complement strand
CCGACCTACGGCAGAATCGAGCTACGAACGGTCCTTAGGTCCGGAACCCGTTCGTATCTCGGGGACTACCTGTAATTACAAATACAAACATGAAGAGCGTGGAGTGTAACAACAACAGCAGAGAGAGAAAATGTGGTCAGTTTATACAGCAGCATAACTTAAGGGATATCTCAGGATACCCAAGCCAACATTAACTATAGGATTGATCAAAAAGGACAGTCTTAAGACTGGTCTTAAAAGTAGACAAAGACCTACAGACTTCTGTTCTACATTTAAAACTCTAGGAACCACATGCAAACCAGAGAGATGCTCTGTTAGGAAATTATGGAACAATAGAATCTTTAACGTAAGATAGAGCTTAGCATGAAAAGAAAAGTTATCAGTTTAGGTTTCTATAAAAAATAAATTTTACATAATTATTGGTTCACTGTTGTATATTCAGTGCATGCATTTTAAAACTGACACTTTTTTTTTTTTTTAAATAAAGTATCCACTGCTAATTGTTCCCAGTTACTTGATAACCTAAATACCATCACTAGTCAGTCCTGTAATTGCCATTATTCAGTGACACACTGTAGATATGCATATCTAGAGTTGTGATATGTTGGAACTGGACGTTGCCCTCTGCTCCGAAGATGAACATGTTGGCTGTCTGCTGCTTCTGACTCCCGCCCAGGCACAGACGCTTTCACTTAGTTTGTGCAAAGTTCAAATTGGAACATTAATATTTCAATTCTGCTCCACAAGCATAGCATAACTTTCTGAGCTAAATGTGTGGTTTTTTTTTTATATATTAATTTCAAGGTGCACATTTTGTTGCTAAAATAAAGATCACAGTTCTTGTTCAGATTTATGAAAAATTAGGAACCAGAAGAGCACTAGACATTCTGAGTGTTTTTTTTTTTGTTGTTCTAAGAGGAAGTGGTTTTATTACATGGTAATGGGCATGACGTTTAAGTTGGTTGCTTAATTTCTCACCATGTTGTGAAAGATTTGCCAAATACTTCACTGATTTTGCCTCCTTGGCGCATTACTCGCAAAGGTCACGTGACTGCCTCGGCTGGTTATCAGAATATTTCTAAGTTTAAGGGAAATGGCGCCATCTGAGCGTATCTAGGAAGTAAATGGCGACAGTGAGCCTAAAAGTCCACTGAAGAAGGGATTTGGCTTTTATAAAGATGGTGTTAAATATATAATCTATCCTGCTTTATGTTGAAATGTTCATTTTTTTCTGAACTAATTGTTTAATTGGGCAGATTTGGTTTAATCTAAGTTTAAGTGAAATTTACTTTAAATTGATTTTGCATTTAAAAATCTATATTTTCAAAAATTTGTGGCTGTTTTGTTGTTCTGCTCATATACTCTATATATAATAGTTTTTTCTTATATGCTTTACAGTTTACTAGAGTTTTAAAGGCAACAAAGAAAACGTTGATTGATGAAATTTGGTTCAGCGCTGCTAACAAAGTGTGTACTGGCTAAAAGATGCACAAACCTCAGAAACACTTGAACTGTAAGGCGCTGTCTTTAAATGTCCATCTTGGGTGATTTAACTGCAGGTGATTGATTCACACCTGGCAGGTAACGCGTATCCCAAAATGTTTTAACCATCGTATGTCGCTCTCACATGCAGCCACCTCCGCAGTAAGCTGTCAGGTCAGTGCCAGCAGGTCTGTTGGGCTTCTGTAAGCATTACGTTAAATTCAGACATCCGAGTTAAATTATTCTAACGTTAACACAGTCTGGAGTCATTTGAGTAACATTTTTGACAAGTGATTTATTTATAAGTTTAATTGCGTGAAGTGTCGGAGCAGGTACTGAAGATTTCAAAGCTTCAAATCTCCACGGTGTGCTGACAGATGTCTGTTTTTGTACAGCTCCCCTGACATCTGTGCTCTTTAATTTGGACTATACATATAATGTGACCTACTGCCTACAGACTGTTGTCCTGTGATTGACAGAATATTAAAGCTTACAATGACCACAGCGAGTCCAGTCAGTTCCAGAGCAAACATTAAACTGAGAAGAAATGTGCCACAGTCAAGTGTGGAAAAAAACCAGTCTCCACCAGACAATATGTTTTACTGAAGATTCTGAGAAGTAGTTCAGTCGTACTTTTAGTCAACCTTATCGTCAGGATATTCCCATGGACGACTGTTTCTTTAATTAGCCATCAGCTGTCGCAGGCTTTTATTTTGTTCCTCATAATGATGAGGTAAAAACGCTGCTGCTTGTTGGGTCACATCAGTGAAGTAAGTGGATGATCAGGACGGGTCGCATTCAGATTACCAAACATATGCAGATAGAAACAAGTCCAGACCACCTCCAAAGACAGTCTGAGGCAAGATGTTTGCTGTGCATTGAGGCCATTCAGATCTGCATTTAGCTCTGTCCAAACACTAGGCCCAAGAGTTATGAGTTTTGTTTTGGTCTTATTATACTGCTCATATCTGATACCTGAACGACCACTAATAATAGTACGATAAATTCTAAAGTGAACATAATATTCTGGTCATCTTTTTTAACGGCTCTTTGTGAACCCCCCAAATATGCTTGTTTTGAATCAGCGTGGGTATCGAACATTTCCAACGTTGATAAATTAATTAAAACGTTAAAATTGGCCATCCTAACAATTAACTGATCAATACGCCTCTACTCAAAAGTACATCCTAAATGGTGTATTTGTGAACTAAAGCCCTATTCGGACAGGATTAGTTTTGTAGGGACCACATACTATTTGTAATAATTATGGAGATTGTCTGTGTTGTTAATCCCGTGTGAGTCGGCCATGTCAGTAATTTGTAAAGTAAAAATTCCCCCGCAACTCCGAGGCCCTGTGGTACTAATCCAATGCGAATAGGCATCTCTGTGTTTTGGACAGAAATGTGCAGGATCCGATACGTAATTAGGTATTTTTCTTTGGATCCTGGGTGCATTTTAATTTGCTTTTGGCTGCATTGGAGTGCATAAATAACCTTTTGTGTCCTGGACCAGCAAAAGCTTATCGACACTTAACGGGTCTCCCAAAAAAACATTTTGAACACACAAGCGAATGTTACACAATACGCAGCATGTTAACATCATATCCGGAAGGTGTCCGTAAATTTCATCTAAATCTCAGGCTTTGGTTATCCTGTGCGAATGCGCCGCATAAAAAGCAGACGTTGGGGAGTAATCTATTTATTGCATGTGGTCCCTAGTAAAACTAGTCCCGTGCAAATAGATGAAATAATTTTTCATCTAAATTTGCAAAGCTCAGGTTTTTTTGTCAGACAAAATCCAGTCGTAAACACAAGTAACTGGTCTTTTTTCGTGTACAGTATTTGTGGACATAATTTCCATCATGAAGCAATTAATGGAAATCTTTCTTCCCTTCCACCAGGCCCTGCACCTCCTCCTCAATCATACCAAAACAGACCTGCCTATGGGCCTCCACCTACAGGACCCCCACTAACCATGAAGCCTGCACCACCTCCCGCTGCCCCCCTAATGGCCAGTACCACACCTGCACCACCCAAGGCGGATGGTAAGTTTTTATTTTTTGCATTGTACACATTTTAAATTAACTACTCATATAAAACAATCACTTTACAGTCGGGGGGGGGGGTGTATGTTCTTCTGAATGACTGCCGTTATTGTTCTCACCTCCCTGTGTTGTTTCCCTTAACATGCCAGCTCAGTGTGAGGGGGCCGTCAACGCTTTTCCTCACGCTGAGCCCGACTTCCAGGGAGAGGATATTGAATGTCCAGGTGTGGCTAAATCACCTGTTTGGTGTCATTTACCTGTTAGATGTCAGTGATGTGGTGGAAATTCTGTCCTTTCTTTATTATTATGTCATCGTATGAGTGGATGGTGACCCTTACGCCAGTGTTGTTACTTTTTTTTGGAACACCTCATAAAAGTAACAAAATGACTGAAAAGTTCAAGATGTTGTGTGTCGAACTGATTGATCACATCTCTGGTCAATATAATTGGTAGTTTTGTCTTTGTGTCATCTAAATGAAGCCTTAAAATAGCATTTGTCCCTATAACTGATATTATTAGTGTTACTTCTGCCTTGTGTCCATCTACACCTCGTCTTACACCATCCCATCACCTTTAAGTCGCGTACTGGCTCACAAATAGAAACATGTCTCCTCAAATAATTCATAATATGATTGTTTTGTTCCAGGGGTGGTGGCTGGCAGTGTCCCACAGGCTCCAAACAGCTATAATCATGTCGACAACAGAATGGGTAAGGCTTATGTGCAGACACAAAACAATACAACAAAAATAATTTGTTCTGGGTTGGGTTTTTAATGTACTGCGCTGCTGTAAATGTGTTACATAAGAGGTGTTGTTTTGTGGATGAAAAATGTCTTAACCAAATACAGCGTTGCATTCTGGGAATAATAACAGTGAATGTGCCTGTGGGAGAATAGTGGAGGCTGCAGACTGAACTGATTGATTGATGCAACTTTGGGTGTGGCCTTTTCCAAGAGCTCTAAGGTTTCTGGAATTGTCGTATCTTGGCTTATTTGGTTTCTTATTTAAGTTACCTGTTTGGTCCCCAGCTGGCCCAACTCAGCCTGGTCCACCTGGTCGGCACTTGGGTCACTACCCTTCCCTCCCACCTGGGTACCAGAATGCCCCGGCTCCTCCTGCATCCTCCTCCATGCACCCAGCAATTCAAGCTGCCACCCAGCCTTACAGTCAAGCACCTCAGCAGTACCAGCAGGTGAAATTTACACTGTTTGAACGATCTGCTCACGTATCTGCTACTCATGTCATTGACAGATTCAAATGTAATTAGGTTTCATTTAACCAGATAATATTTTTATTTACCTTCTGTCAGCTGCCCGGTGGTCCAGGTCCAGCCCAGCTGAGTCCATCATTGGCAGCCATGAGCCTCCAGTCCAAAACCCCAGAAGCCCTGAGGGTGGTCAACCTGCTGCAGGAGAGGAACCTGCTGCCACCAAGTCCAATTCCTGCCCCAACACCCTGCCTGCCCCAGGACCTGCAGAAGCTGAACTGCAACCCAGAGTGAGTCTTGAAGCACATCATGTGTCTTTAATCTTTGATCAGATTTTAAATGGGACTTCATTATTGCACAAGTAATCAGAAAACAAATTTAGCAGTGTTTAAGTTTCCGTCCTTGCTCACACTGTAGACACTGAACATGTGCGTGGTTTTTTGTCTTCAGGGTTTTTCGTTGCACATTGACCAGCATCCCTCAGACCCAAGCTCTGCTTAATAAAGCTAAGATGCCTCTGGGCCTGCTGCTCCACCCGTTCAAAGACCTCTCAGTAAGTGCTGAAGTTAATATTTAATGTCCATTTGCATGTCCTCGTCAATTAGTCTATAAATCCGAAGGATCACTGAAAATACAACAGCATTACCTTTACACTAGTGTTTTGAGCTCCTCGTTAGTTTTAAGATGTGAAAACGAAAGGCATCTGATGGAGGGGGAGTACGTTCTGCTCTTCCTTGCGTCCATTTTAGATGAATCAGCCTGTTTTGGTTCAGGGGTTAAAGGGAATAAATATTTTAGATGCCAAAAGAAGCGACTAAACTGACCGGTTTCCTTCAACAAACCCTGAGTTTGTTTCTCTGTGTGAGCACAGCAGAAGCCCTTAAACATAAACAAAACATAAAATCCAAAATGTATACTGGCGTCTTAGGTCAAGTACTTTGCTTAATGTAACATATTTCAAGTTGTGCTTCTGTAGCCTTGCTCGCATTGTTAAATCACATTCAAAATATGAATATTTTAACTTAAGGAGGATTAAAGTGAAGCTAAACAATGAAGTCAAACCAGATTAATTTAACATGAGCCAAAATACAGTTCCAAACTTTTGGAAAACAGCCTTTGTTCTACCTTTACTGAAGGGAGGAGACCCCACTATACTGAACAACTATTGGGCAATCTCTAAACTCTGTATTCTTGCTAAGGTTTTAGAAAAATTGATGAACTCTCACAGCACGACTGCTTTGCTGAAGGTTTTTAATCATGTTGAAGCTTTGGATGCTAAGAATTATTGTGCTGCACGTTTCTTAAACTTGTCTAAAGCTTTTGACACTGTTGACCATGACATCTTGTGTCACAAGCTCTCAGAAATTGGTTTCTCAGATCACACTATTGGTTGGTTTTCTAATTACTTCTCAGATCAGTGGCATTGTGTTCAACATAATGGTGCTTCTTCCAGCTATCTTTTAACAATGGTGTACTACAAGGCTCAGTCTTAGGACCCACCCTCTTCACAATCTATGTAAGCAACGTAGGTCAGGTCATTCCTGATGCATCCTTACATTTTTATGCCGATGACATACTAGTCTTTTGTCGAGCTAGAACAGTTGCTAAGGTTTTTCAGCTCTTAGAGTCTGCATTCAACGTCATCCAGTCAAATTTGTTCCTTCTCAAACTGGTGCTAAATGCTGATAAGACCAAAGGGATGTTGTGCTTTTATGATCTGCAGTTTTGATCCTGTTGGATTACAACAAAAACATTTTACAAAATACTTAATTTAGAAGCAAGTAGGGGTGTGGAAAATGGCTTATTTTATTTTTATGAAACTTAAGGCAGTCCCTTACTGAATTCAGTTTTGTTTTGTTTTTTTGGATTTACCAGCAACATTTTTTTAAAAATTGATTAAACCTTGTCCTCCAACCTTATTTCCAAAATAAAATGCAACTAAATAAGCCCCTTGGCATCATCTGTCACAGCACAATGGTTCCTGCTTTGATTGAACACAGTGACGTTGCACATTTTGGGCAGCAACAAGAAAATATATTTTTTCAAAGTTCCACTTGCAATGAACTAGTTTGCTTACCTCACAAAGTTTGTTTGCATTTTCTGTTTGTTTGTCCCTGCAGCAACTTCCTGTAGTGACATCTAGCACCATTGTCAGGTGTCGATCCTGCAGAACTTACATCAATCCCTTCGTCTCCTTCCTGGACCAGAGAAGATGGAAGTGCAACCTGTGTTATCGAGTCAATGATGGTAAGAAGCTGAAGAGACGCGAGACTGAAGAGTCTGAATGAGCTGCTGTCGGTTGGAACGCTCCAGGCGTTTAGATTTACCCAGCTGGTTCAGCTTAAAGACCACATTACTCATTCGTAACTTACCGGTACTAAAGAACAGGGCACTTTCTATCTTTGACCATCTCAAAGATTCAATATTTGATTAATTCCAAGTAATACTGTTGAATACTAATTTACAAAAAATGTACATTTAAATAATTAACAATTTTAAATTATAGGGGGAAAGGGTTAATCTGAAATTGTTTCTGGATGATTGTGTAGTTCCAGAGGAGTTTATGTACAACCCGGTCAG
Organism: Hypsolebias longignatus; assembly: GCA_031762435.1. Lineage (NCBI taxonomy): Eukaryota > Metazoa > Chordata > Actinopteri > Cyprinodontiformes > Rivulidae > Hypsolebias > Hypsolebias longignatus. The sequence goes on along the minus strand of JARVGV010000350.1, from coordinate 9,174,651 downwards.
CAGATCGTACGGAGAACCACACAAAAGGCCTGAAGTCCAGAACGCCACTATTGAGTTTATAGCTCCTTCTGAATATATGGTAGGTTTAGTCTTTTTCTTGTTTTTAATTGAATTATCTGTAAAAGATGCACCAAATATCCTTGTACATTTTTTTATGTGTGCACCTTTATGTTTTTGCAGCTGAGGCCACCACAACCTGCTGTTTACTTGTTTGTTTTGGATGTATCCCACAATGCCGTGGAGACGGGCTACCTGAAAGAGTTCTGTCAGTCTGTGCTGGACAACATCCACTCGTACGTAGAGCCCAATTTTGTGTCATTCCAGTTAGATTAGTTCTGTTATTTATAAAGATGTTTTTTCTAGTTCGGGCTTGAATCGGTCCCACAACATGGAACAAGTCAAAAATTGGTTGGGACGTTAATAAATTAGCACAAACACCAGTAGGAATGCTTCTTTGACTTTTTCCACAAGAAGAACCTAACAGTAGCTGCGTGTGTCTTTGTCCCTCAGGCTTCCTGGAGACTCTAGGACAAAAGTCGGCTTCATAACGTTCGATAGCACCATCCACTTCTACAACCTCCAGGAGGGACTCTCCCAGCCGCAGATGCTCATCGTGTCCGACATTGAAGGTGAGACGCAGCCGTCAGCAAAGACCACACTCGTTTTTTTCCCAAATGCTTTCTAAACACGGATTTAAATGTTAGCCTGAGTTTCATCATTTTGGTTTAAAATCTACCGTCGTGTGCTCCACAGACATCTTTTTACCAACACCAGACAGCCTTCTAGTAAACCTCAATGAATCCAAGGAGGTAAGACCTGCACCTTGAATAATGCTGAATGTTTCTTTATTGTTGGGATTCTGTGTAGTAACTTACCAGTGCATAGAAAACAATACACGATCTGCGTTTTTGACCAAGATATACATCGAGAAACATTGTTTCATAAGATTTAAGTCTTTTGGGTTTTGTTTTTCAGCTTGTGCAGGATCTGCTGAAGAGCCTGCCTAATTTATTTGAGAAGACGATGGAGACCCAGTCTGCCCTGGGTTCAGCTCTACAGGCAGCCTTCAAGTTGTTGTCTCCCACCGGAGGGCGAATGTCTGTGTTTCAGACGCAGCTGCCTAACCTGGGTGTGGGGGCTCTTCAGTCCAGGGAGGACCCCAACCAGCGAGCATCTTCCAAGGTAGAAACACTCGTTTTATTCTGAAAAGTGTGTCAAAGCTCTTTATTCTGCCTCAGTATTTAGTTACCTGAATACCAGATTTTACTTCCTATGTTTTCTGCAGCTGTCAGTGGGAACTGACGGCTTGAATTGTTTACTGACTTTTCCTAAGCATCATCACAGAGAGATCTGTTCATTTCAGGACATCCAGCACCTCTCCCCAGCAACCGATTTCTACAAGAAGTTGGCGTTGGACTGCTCCGGTCAGCAGGTGGCCGTCGACCTGTTTCTGCTCAGCTCTCAGTACTGCGACCTGGCATCACTTGGTGAGCGTCACATGCATTGAAAGGGGAAAAATATGTTTTGGTTACACAGAATTGTATGTTAAATCTTGATATACAAGTGTGTGTGTGTGGGGGTGGGGGGGTGTCTCGGGGATGTGGATCAGTAATTTAATCAGTAATCAAATCTCTTTCTCCTCCAGGCTGCATATCCAGATACTCGGCAGGGAGTGTTTATTACTACCCTTCCTACCACCACCATCATAATCCAGGTCAGGTGGAGCGCTTCCACAAGGATCTGAAGAGATATTTAACGAGAAAGATCGGATTTGAGGCAGTCATGAGGATACGTTGCACCAAAGGTTAGTTGGTGCACAAGTTGAATACTGTATACCTCTCGCTACAAAAATTTTAAGAATCTCATTTATTTTACTGTTGTTTTTTTTTTGTTTGTTTGTTTTGTTTTTTAACCCAGACTTTTTTTTTTATGATTTTCTGTTGTGTAGCTTTCTTGAAGAATAAAGCAAGCTTAATAAGAGAAATATTTACCGTATTTCCCGCAGTAAACATCACACTGCCCTAAAGTCCCATCAGTCCAAATATGGCTAGTAAAGTGGAAAAGTATATAAATATGTTGCCTCACCGTATACTTTGCATCTATTATGTGTCACTGCTGACAACCCAGAAATGTGATCCGAACCCGGAAATATGGGCCAGTTTTGTGCCAAAAATTGATAGACTGCCAAATGAAGGTTGCAGGGGCGTGCACAGGAGGACTTTTGCAAGAATTTAAGAAGAGTAACACTATAAAACAATTATTTGTTTGCTTGAAATTATAACAAAGGTGTGTCTCAGTTTAACTTTTACTCAATAAATACACTTTGACAGTCAAGTCAACTACATTTTCAAAAGCCGAGAAGCGGAAACATGAACGCACAGAGGGCGATTCGCTGTGCATTTCTTAGAAATTTAACAAGATAACCACCTAAAACTATTATTTGTTTGCTCGACATTATAGTAAAGATGTGTCTCAGTTGAACTTTTACTTAATAAGTGCACTTCAGTGGTCAAATCAGCTGCATTTTGCCGGGGCGGCGCAGCGAAATGAAGCTGATTTGACGCTTGCTGCAGGCAGATGACGGTGGCAGGCTATGTCAAGCCGATTGTCATTAATAGCCATGTTTACCAATTACTTGATACAACGGTATGCCATACTACTCGAGTGCCATCTAGCAGCTGAAAATGGTAGTGTTCAGTATTTTCAGTCAGAATAAATGAAAACTATCATATCTCAGCCTAAAAATGGTTTATAAATATGGGAAAAATATCCATAAATACGTCGCTTCAGCATATAAATCGCAGAGCATGCAAATTGTGCAAAAAAAAAAAAGTATTTTAAAGTTGGTGTTGATTACAATTATTTCCTCTTTGCAAAAGCTTTTCCTCAAACCTTTAATCATTTTATTCAAAACTAAGTTATGTCTTTAGAACTATAAAGCGCATTAATAATAAAAAATACAGGTAGTCCCCGACCTACGAACGGGTTCCGTACCTAAGTTCGTAGGTCGATTCTGTCGTTGGTCGGAACCGAACGCACATGGCGCCGTATGTCCGCATTTACGGCCGCAAATCGAAACCGAAACTAAAACGGCGATC
>JARVGV010000350.1:9128839-9141390 GCA_031762435.1 Hypsolebias longignatus | reverse complement strand
ACACAATGGCATGCCATACCACTTAAATGCCATCTAGCAGATGAAAATGGTAGTGTTCAATATTTTCAATATCAGAATGAACGAAAACGGTCTTATCTCAGTCAAAAACTGGTTTATAAAAGAGGGTGGGGGGTGGGGGGCTGGGCTCCATAAATGCGTCGCTTCGCCTTGGCGTAGAAGTTGCAGGGCGTGTAAATTATGCGAAAAAACTGTGACTTATAGGTCGTAAAATACGGTATCATTTATACTTTAACAATTCTGGCTCGACATTAAATTAATGAAATCTTTTTTTCCTTAGATTGAGGAGCAAATTGAAAGCATGTTTAATTCTAAGAAGAGGGTGAAGGATCTGTCTGCTCCTGGAGCGGCTGCTGGTGTAGCTGTAGGTGTTGCTCCTGCAACCGCTGCATCCGGAGGGCTTCCGGGCGCCGCCCCGGCATCTGCTGGGAACATCCAGAAACTGGAGATGGCCAAACGGCTGGCTCTCAAGATCAACGCTCAGAAGAACTTGGGTGCTGAGGCTCAGGTACCGGTATATCAGGTTGACATTGACTCTTTAGTTCTAACATTCAGCTTCTGTCTTCTGACATACATTTGATATTTTCTTGGTTCTAACTTTATACCCTGTTCTCTGCTTCCAGGACGTGATGCAGCAAGCCACCAACGCCATCCTGCGTGGCGGGCCCATTGTGACACCGTCCGTGTCGGCCAAGACCATCGCGGAGCAGCTGGCAGAGAAGATCAACGCCAAGCTGAACTACACACCGGTGGAGAAGCTGGAGGAGGAGCGGCAAGCTGCCGAACAGGCTGAGACCGTCAAGAGATATGAAGAGGAGCTGGAGATCAACGACTTCCCTCAGGTCGGCTGCGTTAACATATTTAATACTTACTAAACTAAATTTGTATCCGTGGGAACCATCAGCGGTCGTTTAGATCAGCATATTTTTAATCAGAAGGTATAAGAGGTTCAGGTTTTTACCTTGAAATTAAAATGGCATTTAATGAGAAACGTCACGAGTGTTTACCTTTAATCATTCCTGACTGCCATCATTTAGTGGTTAGAACTGCTCACTCTGTGTCGCTGTTTATTGCTTTATGTTGCCACTGAAGGTGAAACCATCGCGAAGCACAACTATTAGGCTTAGCGTCAACTCAAGTCACATTTTGTATTTTATTTTATTTATTTTTTTTACGCAAACCCCCCGTTACTGATCATCAGAATTTTCTCAGGGGAACTTTGTTACAACGAACCTCCTCTTTTTTTTTTTATACACATTTATTGCAGAACCTCCTGTCTTCTGGTATTATTCTAAATTATTGCTACTTTTATATTCATTAATAAGGAAATAAGCTTTCATTGATGCGTTATCAGCGGCTTTAAAAGTGACGTAAAATGAATGAGTTTTAGTGAGTTAGACATGCAGCTTTCTTTTATTTTTGAACTTCTAGTACACGATAATCTTTTTCAGTGCGACTCGTTAAAAACTCGTTGCTTTCATTGATATGCAAAGTTTAAACAAATCGACCTCAGATGAAGAATACACACAGAAAAGTATAAAATTATCAGAACAATTAACATGTTAAAAAAGCCTACTCGATATTTGGAAAGGTGTTTTTGTTCTCTCTTAGTTTTATCACTGATTTTTAAATAGGGCATCTCACGTCTGCTTTAAGTATACTGAAAACTTATTCTAAGATATTTTGCATTTTTTTTTATTTTTGCAGACTGCCAGGTGGAAGGTGACCTCTAAAGAGGCTTTGCAGAGGATTGGTGAATACTCTGAAGCTGCCATCACCATCAGGGGAACTTATTTCCCTCCTGGCAAAGAGCCCAAGGAGGGAGAGCGCAAGATCTACCTGGCTATTGAAAGTACGTATTACTACATGCCAAAAATACAAATCCACTAAATGCCCATGTAATCTTAAGACTTTTTAATCATTTGTTTTGGAATTTGTTTAGATTTTGATGTACCTTGTTACAAAAATGTCCATATTCATGAGGTAGATAGCGGCATTATTATTGAAGAACAGTATTTACTTAGTATTTTTTCCAAGACCTCAGTTACCTCAAAAATAAATGATCTAATGATATATTCACTTAATATGTGCTGGTAAATTGAGTCAGCACACATTTTTCTATCCAGCTTCAAAATGAAACGTTAAAATTGAGCAATTTATCAGCTGGCCTGGCAAAAAGATAGTTTTGGCTAACATTATATGAAGGGATGTCCTTGTGCTACAGCAGCCAAATATAATAATTAGTAAGTGTAAGTAATTATTAATAAGTATCATTTCTGAAAGCACATCTGTTTTTCAAAAAAAACAACTTGAATTTAAAGGTAGAGTAGGAAGATTAAATGCAGTTTTAGTTAACTGGATCACTAGATGTTGTCTTTATGAACTAACGTTTAAGCAAACGTCAATATTTTTCACTTGTTTATCACGGCAGACTTCACATATACTGAACATGTTTGTTTTCTAGGCGCAAGTGAGCTGGCTGTACAGAAAGCCAAAACAGAGATTACACGACTAATCAAAGAGGAGCTCATCAGATTAGTAAGCGTCTTTGTAATTGGATATCAGTTATTTACCCATGACAACTGTCAATATTTTAAGATCTGTGCAATGTCCTAACATCTGTTTCTTGTCTTTCTTAGCAAAATTCCTACCAGCCAACAAGCAAAGGCCGATACAAAGTGTTGTAGGGGAAGATTCGTGGCTAAATCGAGGGGTTTCCATCAATCAACCTACTCTGTTTTGTTTTTGTTTTTTTTGTCGTTTCAAGAGGTTAATTAATTTTTTTAGTCTGTATTGTAATGTTTCATTAATTAATTTTTTATTTCCCCCCACTTTGTGTTCCAGCCTGTTCAGTGATTTTCCTATCCTTATGTTTGATACTACATGCATCATTAAAGCAGCACAATTCTCCATTTGGCTATCTGAGATACGCCTTTAAATATAAAACTGGCTTTCTTTAATGTGCTATTTTGGTCAGGTTTATGTATATTCCGCATAAAAACCATTGAGAACCTCATATGAAAGATGTTTTTACATTTCCTCAATAAAACAATGAACATGATGTGCTCGGATGATGTGAATTATTCAACACCCATTCGTTTTTATATTATTTATTAGCAGGGAGAAGTGGTTTTTTTTCACCCCTTTCTAAAACATTCCAACTGGATCATTGCTCAGTACTGTATTTGCTTGTATATCTTTATTAGCTTGAGGCAACTAAACCCATTTTTTTTAGTATTTTACGGTTAAAAACGTTTTTGTGTGTCAAAGTGTTTCAGGATGAGCTGGAGGGGAAGAAAGAAAAAAAAAAAACGTCGCCTCTGCTGAAGCCGCTCCGCGCATGCGCAGCTCCCCGCTTATACATTTTTAATGGAAAATGGCTGCGTTTCTTCACCAAACCGCTGGAGCTGGGAAATAAAATAAAAAAAAAAACTGCCTTTTGTCGTTTGCACCGAAGCGATTCGATGCGGTGACTACCTTAGCGAAGTCGACGTCCTGTGTTGTGAAAATAAGTGGGGAGTGTTTAAAAAAAATGGAGCGGCTCCCGCTTTGAGAGGGATGTAAAGATAATTTTTTCATTTCTCCTTTAACCCTTCCTGCTCCGACATCTGCGAACAATCGAGGTACAGTAACCTTTGCTAATTCTTGTTAGCTAGCTAGTTTTAACTCCTCGCTCTGACTGCTAACGCTTAAATTAAGCATCATGAAACTCGTGTTGTCGAGGTTCAACCGGTTTCTGTTCAGCCTTTATTCGCCTGAATTTAACCGTTAACGTTTGACGGAGGTAACGGTTTTTGTGTGCGTGTGTGTGTGCCTGCGCACAAAGATGCGGAATCCATGTGCATGTATTTGTGAATGGAAACACAAGACGGTGTTTGTGGTAGTAAAAGTCCACACCTAGCATTCTATTTTTGATGCAAACTGATTAAATCATGGCGCTCGGACAAATGTAGTTAAAACATGTTCCAGTTTCTCTAACAATAGACATATTAGACACCCCCAACTGAGGTTATGTTCATCTCACCAAACATTTAATTTAAATCATGTCCAGTGATCAAATTAAACCTTGAAACAGCTTATTTTGTCGACCTGGTGGATTACCTGAATAATTTTATGATAATTGATAGAACTCATTGAAAATTATTTAACGTTAAACAATGGGTTTTCCTGAGCTACATGAAATGGAGAATTAAACGGTCCAGTAGATTTACAGATGTGTTGATTTGCAGTTCTGAGATGCGGGTAGGCACTCAATGTAAACAAAGCACGTTAATCAAAATCTGAGCATATATATCCAGTACTGTACATCTAACTGTTGGACTTCTCTATCCTAAATGTTTTATACACGTCACCATATTGCTGATATATTTTCAGACATTTTGGCTGTTTCTGTTGTTGACACCTGTTCATAAATACAAATATGTACTAGTTTTTAATTTAGGGAAATTTCTCATTAATATGGGAAGAAACTGTCTTTTTTAATTTCTTATTTCCCCCCCCCCCCCAGTATTCTTGACATTGCAGTGAGTGTCTTTAAATTTTAAAAGTGATAATTTGCACTACTTAAAAAAATGATGTTGAAAAAATGTCTTGTGCAAAGCGCATGTCTGCTATCACTGATAAGTTTAAGTTTAAACAATGGAGAAGAAATATAGCAGGAAACCTTTCTAGTTCTGACCATAATCTGTCATGAGCCCAAAATGTTGTCGTTTTTCTTGCAAATATTTATTTATTTATTTATTGTTATTCTGGCTAAAGAGGAAAACAATGGGGCTTGTTTTAAATGCAAAGTTCAAAAGTCTTCTTTCTGGATAATATAGGGGTGCACCGATAGACATTTCTCAAACAACAATCACATTTACTAAGTCACCTTTCTGCTTTTATTATTTTATTTATTTATTTTTATTATTATTTTAGTCGGGAAGTTCTTGCTTGTTTATGCAAGAAAATACAGTCTATAAAAACATTGTGTCTATAAGTGTCCAGAAGCTAAACTGTCCTGTGTCTAGTTCAAACGTGTCATGTTGCTTTAGTACTTTTATTTTCAAAATGCCAATTTTCATCATTTACCATGAACAAAACTTACTTTTACTAAACATATTAAGCATATTTGCATGCTTATGAACATACTTAAATATCATTTTGTGTGTTTTTCTGCTTGTTTTTTGTTATTTTTTTAGCAGTGTTTGTTTTGTCGCTACAGTATTACTGTAAATCGTGGCACAAAAACTAAAAACTTAGGGATTAGGCATCTTGCTCAAACACAAACAAAACAATCTGAAATAAAAGTGTAGTGTGTTGCTATAAGTGGAATCATTAAAACAAAAATATCCTCAACTATTGAAAAAAATACTAAAAAATTGAAGTAGTATTAATTTCTTTCCTTTTGTCTGGAAGATAAATGAAGATTTGATAACGATGTGTTGAATTAAATGATTGCAATTTCCAGTTGACATTCAAATTTTAAAGTGAACTTGTTGGTGTTTTACATTAATAAAAGCTTATTTTTAGATTTATATTATTTGTCGCCGTACTGCTCAGACATCACAGATTTACTGTGTGACAGTAACACATTATTTTTGACCCTCAGCAAAAGATGATGCGCCAAGTGACTACCAGTGATTTCTGCATAAACAGCAGGCCATCTTGCCTCGCAGACGACAGCCACCACCCTGTTTCTCATTTTGAGCTGTGCACCTCGCAGCCCAGTAAGTTCTACCCTCCTCCCCCTCCAACGTCCCTCCAGATGACACTGGCTCCCATGGCCTTACCAACCCAGAGCCACAAGTCCTTGGTGTGCCACAGACAGGATGTTCTTGTGGGTGACCCACGCTCACCTGGAAAAATTCCTGTCATGAAAGGCACCGCCCAAACGCCAGAGGACGGCAAGAAAAAGAGCAAGGGAGCCGGGAAGACGGGCAGACGCGGGAGGCCTTTGGGAACCACCAAGCTAGCTGGGTACAGAACCAGCACCGGGAGACCCCTTGGTACAACCAGAGCAGCTGGGTTCAAGACTAGTCCGGGAAGGCCGCTCGGTACAACCAGAGCTGCGGGGTATAAGGTCAGCCCCGGACGGCCTCCTGGCAGCATCAAAGGCCTGTCTCGCCTCAACAAACTGGCTTATAGTAGCACCTGCAGTGGAGCAGCTTTCCCCTACCCACTACCACACAAAGAAATGCTCTGTGAACCTTCCTGCAAAGACAAGACATCCAACGAGCAAAGGCTCTGCTCTGATTCTTCTTCACCCTGAACCGCTGGAACAATAGACGCACATGTACAGGTTTCCAGCTCCATATTAGGGGTGGTTGTAATATTTCTCACTGTGCTGTCGGGCTGAAAGGAGGAAAGGCTTTTCAAATATTCTTGTTGTTGTCAGTTGTGTGCCTGCCATCTAATATTAGCTTTCACTGCTCTTACTGGAGGTCTGTAGTGCACATTGCTGTAAATGTGTTCTTGGGAACTAAAGCAACTAATCACTGAGCTTTCACCTAACAGCTCCCATAGTGGAAGCTCAAGTTCTAGTATTTGATTTAACATTTTAAAAGCATTTTAAACGAAATGAAATGCTTCTTGGAAAAAAATATTTTGCATTTTAATTGCCGCCGACAAAGAAAACTTATTACTGATGATCACCATGTAAAATCTAATAGACAAGGAGTGAATCTACTTGTAAAGTTCAGCACGCTTCAGCTGAATTAGCTGATGTCAGCGTTATCATTCGTATTCTTAACATTTAAAAAATGTGAATAAGGGAGAAAAGCAGACGAGAAACAAAAGTACCATCTTTGCTGTAGGAAGGTTAGCATAAAATCTGTTACCTGCTCTTAAGGAGATACAAAGACGCTCAGCTCAAAGGCACTCCAGACTGGTCGCACATAATGCCCTAAAGGTTTTACTCTGCTGCACATCTGACACTAAAATCATGAGTTTTGTGGTGGTTTTAACTAGATGTTCCCTCCAAAATGTTGACGTATTATTATTTGCATGCAGATGTCTTTAAAACAGCTGGTTGTGCTTACAAGTTGTAAGAAAAAGGGACTGTTAGTTGTCTTTGTTACATTTTTTTGTTGTGTTGTTTATATTCTGTAAGTTCCTACTGAGATTGTATCCCTCACCATAGAAGCAAAATATGAGATGGAAATTGTCAACACAAGACACCATTTTCTTTATAGATTTTTTTGTTTTTCAACTCGTGATTTTATCTACTTGATTTTTGATACTCGTACCTGTCACACTACAAACCCCCCAATCTGTACATTTGATACGGCACTGCTTTTAAGCAGCAAATGATGAACTTTACCTCATTGAAATTAGTCTTTGATAAGCCGTATTTTAATCAGAAACTATAAAGAACAACTCGGACTTTTTAATTATTAAAATATATTTAATTTAAACCCTTTGTTCATTTCTTTAAAACCTGTTATAATGGAATGTGATAATTTATGTAGTAACCTTTGTCTTAGTGAGAAAGGAGCATATATTATTTTTTCACTGTAGTGTATTTTCAACTTGTTAACAATAAGGGCAACTAATTGAGAATATATTTCCATCTTTTTGTTTTGTTTATGTCAATGAGCAGATTGTTTTTCAGAATTTAAAATTGTATCAACCTCTTTTTTTCCTGATCCTCTTTAGATAGGAAGAGCTTCCATTCCCATATGTGTGTAGGTGGTGCATGCCCTGCACCGTGCTGATGGTTTCACGAGCTGCGCCAAACTTAAAATAATTTTGTTTGGAGGAACTACGCAGGCAGCTTTGTGATGGCACTTTGTCGGAAGGAATCGCACAAACTCAGATGTACTGGAGATGGTTCGAGTCCACTTCTCTTATTCTAGGTGCAGATGTCCCTCAGCATGTCAGTGGCATATCGCCTTTCTTTCTACTCGGCCTGAGATAAAATATGGAGGCACTTGTACAAGAGCTGCTGTTTAAAGAGGTTAAACTCTCCAAACTCCGAGGATATTCTGAACATACACTGCTGTTCATTTGTTCTCTGTAAATAATGTCAGGGCTTTTTTTCTGTCCATCTCACAGCATTCAAGCTACAGCTGGTTAAACTAGCCAGGTGTGTTTTCAGTCTCCCAGCGACTAGCACCGAATTTATTTGTCCAAGTACACATTTATTTTTAAGTCTTTATCAACAATATGAGACAAATTATCTGAGCTGTGTCCTAATTTGCGATTAGAAAACGTGAGTTACACTAGGAATTCAGGAATCGTATACTCGTGTTTTTATAGACCATGTAATCATGTAATCGATTGTTCATTCTCTTTTTCTTTTTTTCTTTCAATATGTTAAAAATAGAAATGAAGAAATACTGTACTGTACATTGTTTTTTGCAACAAGTTAACATAATGTAAATACTGTGAGACCACATACAAAATGAAACAAAAGCAATTTAGGTATGATTAAGCTATTTTTTAAATGTTGAACATTAGAGTTTTTTCATTATTCATATATCGATGACACTTGTATGTGGGGAAAAATGATACATTCACCAAGTTACTCTGGCCTAACAATCTGAAACTCAAATTTGGTGCAATAATATGTTGTGTGTGTGTATAGTAGGCTATTGAAACTTTGATCGTTTTTTTTTATTGTTGCTGTGTTTTTAAACTTGTGTATAGAAACACCTTCAGTACAATTTTATTTGTACATTTTGACATACATTGAAGAAATGTTAGACACATCCATTTTTGACACTTTACCAAAGAATGTATTGACTGTGGGTACTTAATCTTTGTGTCTTTAGGAATACAAGATCTTGAAAATAAAAAGTTAGCATTATTGTTCAGATTAAAACATTCAAATGTCGTCCAAATAATTACAATACCAGTTTGTTGAATTTAACATAATTGATGTAAACCTTCCTTTTGACTTTTAATTTTTTTATTTTTTTTTTTACATTCATCTGTTGTTCTGCGTTAAGCTTGGTTTTCATTTTGAAATATTTGTAATTATGTTTCATTCTTCACTAGTATTTTTTGGTCTAATTCTGAATTCATAGCTCATTTTCATTCTTAAAAACAATGAATGATTATGATGTTGCTTGAATATAATCATTAGAGCTAAACATGTTAGCAGGGTGCACCGTTAGCTGGTTGGCCCTTGTTCAGTAAATACAGTAAAAAAAAATTAAAAAATTTTAAGTATTAAAAATATTGTACAATATTTATCAATATGGCTCATTGTATCAGCTTTCTGAGCCGATTGAATAACAGAAGCAACACCTGCGTGCACAATTTGTACACAATGATATTACTGTATGTACTTTTACGTTAGCTTCTTTTTAGTTAGCATCAGGTCATAAAAGACCTTTCATACTGGGAAATAACTGGTCTCCATTTTATAGATAAATATCTGATATAGTCTTACTAAAAGTTCTTTATCTTTTGACAACCTAAAATAAACCTTGATTGTTTAAATGCATGTTTTAGCAATTTAAAAATGTTTACAGCGCGACAGCAGCCAATAGGAGCTGGAGTTTAATTAAAGCTCAAAAACAAATTCAGTGGTAAAGAAAGTACCGTAAACACTTAAAGAGGGTTTTTATTTTTATTTACTGTATTTTCTTTTTTTTTTTTTTCTTTTTTGAGGAAAACGCTTTTTATGAGGTCCTTTTTGTTTAGGTTGCCTGTTTAAGCATCCAGCAGCTTTATAGTGTGCTAGCACGGTAAATCAGCTCGTGTGAGCTTGGGTTTGACAGGTTTTTAAAAACTAAACAAATTCTGCGTCAAAGAAATGAAACATTAAAATAATTAAGGAAAAATGCGACTTGTTTTTTGTAGCTTCAGTTGTTCAACATTCAGCAGGATTATAGCTTGCTAAAGCAGCTTGTATGAGATTTGATTTGATTAAATTCTTTTAAAAAATCAAAATAATCAAATGTTAAAGAAATGAAACTTCAGAATTAAATGTATGTTTTCCCCCCATTTAGATTTTAACAGCTTGTTGGGGAAGTTGGCTTCTTTTCCCCCACTGAGCTTGGAGTTCCCGCCTTTTTTATTTTATATATTTTTATTTTTATTAGATTTAGCAACAATTTAGAAAATGGCTGTTTTGAATGTTTCTTGGACAATTTTAACTTCAAAGTTTGATTTGTTGTAACTTGTACTATTTTAAAAAATCCAACATTTTCATAGATGGAGACAGAAAAGATTAGTAGTGTTTTATGAACTACCAGATAGCATAAATTGTTGGCTAACGGTTGTTGACAGTGCGCAAAGGTCCCATTTCACTGCAGTAGAAATTATCCATGTGGGTCAAAGTATAAAAGAAAAAGTCTAAGGACACATTTTAGCTTTCTATTAACACTGATGCAAAGTAACTAGCCCCACCGGAAAGTTACACTTATGACATGTACATGCATCAAATAAATTTAAGATGATATTTTAAGGTTTTGGTTAAAAAAATAGATTTCGTCTTTGCTGTTTTTTTTGTTTTGTTTGTTTGTTTTTTGTTTTTTGTTTGTTTTCAGATTTTAGTCAACATTTAGCTGGGATTTTACTATCAGAGTACCAAACATTGGATTTGGTCATTTTTTAGACAGATTTGTTCTGACTGAATGACAATAACAACCGTGGAACTCTTATACAGTAGTATGTCTGTTTCAAACAGTCCATTTTAATTTGATTTAATTTTAAAGAAACATAATGAAAAAATAACATTAAGCTGAGCAATTATAGAAAATCCCCCTAATTTTAGATAACTTTAATCTAAAGACATTAATGCATTTTAACTATTATTTCAGGTCAGTAATGGGCTACCACAGAGCATGTTTAAATAGTGCTTTTATTTTTCACATTATCATGTTTCTATGTCATTTTATCTATTACCACATTCAACATTACCTCACATTTGTATTTTTGAGACGTTATGAAGTCCAGTTATTCCTGAAGTGTAACTGACGAAGCCTGTATAGCTTTGTACAATTCCCATTCTATTCCTGCATGATTGTGTAGTAATGTTCAAAAGTTGTGTAATAAATCTTAAAATTATCACGCTGTGGTCTGTCTTGATTTTCATTTACTTTTTGCTTTTATGTTTGTGACGTCCTGACAGTATTCTCCATCCAGACCACAAAGATGAGGAACACTTTCATTAGTCCCCCAGAAGTACTGTACAGTATTTTGTTTATTAAAATGTCCTTTAATTGATCTGCTGAGATATGTTAGGGGGAAGAAAAGGATTTCATCATGAAAGTGTCAGAATCAGTGTTTTTACAGGATTTACTTTTCAGTTTTTTTAAGCTTTATTTACATTTAAAAAAGGTTAAATCATGTCGTCTGGAACAGTCCCTTTAAGTGAGAAACATTTCGTCTCCCATCCAGAAGATTTCGTCAGTCTGCGACCTGCCATCCATATCGGTCTGAGGCGGATACCAGAGTGAGCGGCATGGATTGTTTATTTAATTAAGCACGACCCGAACCGAGCCTTCAGTCCCCCTCAGCAATCACTAAGCGGGCCAGGCCACCGGGAAATGTCCCAGTATTCTTGACTGGCCAGTCCACTGCCAGGCACCGATTGTCTCAGTAACTGGCTCTTTTAGAGTTTAGAACATCGTTATAAACATTGGAAGAGTGTGGGAGGGGTTTATAAAGCCTTAATATTTATAAATACTAAAATAAATATGACGTCCCTACTTTGCGGATTTTCACCTATTGCATCTGGAACGTAACCCCCACAATAATTGAGGGTCTACTGTACGTATTTACTTTGTGTGGTCCTGCCACGCCCACTCACACCTGTTCTTGGTTTTATTAGTCACAGCCTCTCTTGTCCCATCAGTTCACAACTCACATGCCGAGCATTGTTGGTTTTCATGCCATGTCTTTGTGTGTCTCTGCTCTCCATTGTTCTCCTTATGTACGGCTAGTTTGCTGCCACGTCAGCATTTTCGTTTTGTTTAGAAAAAATAAAATTTGGTTTTATTCGTGAGCTCCTTGTGTCAGTCTTCATTCTGGGTCCAAACCTCCTGCTAAGGCTGTGATGGAAAGTTTTTGGATCATGTGAAGAGGACAAGTAAAAGACTGACCCTTTGCAGAAATAAAACCATCAATACTTGGAGATCTCTGCTTCATCAGCTCATCAGTTGATCTAGTTGAGCACTGGCAGTTTCACTTATGACCTTCATCTGCAGATAAAGGTCACTAAAAAGGATTCACAACAGAATGCAACACTAAAGAAACTATCAAACTACATGTACATGTTATTTTAGAAGTATTTTTATTTTATTTTTATGTCTATCTGCTCATAAAGTCCAACAAGTAATGTGTACCTGTTACTGTTGTTGTGTATACTGTTAATCAAGTTTTAAAATCCACTTTTAGTATCTTTCAAAAACAGGCCAAGAACATTCTGAGGAATGGAAACTTTTAAATTAACTAATTTATTTTACATATGATAAAAGACAAGAGTGTTTTAATAAAAGTAAACAGTATTCTGTATTTGTTTAATTTTATCTATCTATCTATCTATCTATCTATCTATCTATCTATCTATCTATCTATCTATCTATCTATCTATCTATCTA
>JARVGV010000350.1:9104516-9122191 GCA_031762435.1 Hypsolebias longignatus | reverse complement strand
TGGTTGACTGTATGTACATATTCACGTTACACGAGGTCACTTGTGCAATGTCAATAAAGATTCTCTGACTCTGAATTGAACCAACAACTTTCTGATCACAGGTTTGCTTTCTCTAATCTCTGCCCCACCCCTTTAGTTTTTAACCACATTGTCTATTGTTTTTCATTGTGTGGTGTTCCAGAGTGCCATGAAAGTTGCCTTCAAATAAGTTTCATTATTATTGTTACTTCTAAAAGTTCCTGATTAAACAAAAGGAAGAATTTATGTAAAATTCCAGTTTGTTTTTGGTCTCTTCAAGTCACTAAATTAGTCACTGTTATATATCAGCAGCTGTAGTCCTGTTTGTCTGCAAGGCTCCTTTCCATGTGGAAAAAGCTGAACAAGAATGTAAATGTCAGCAGGTGTTTGTATTTGAAACGTCAACATTTACCAGCTGGATAACAACGTCACAGGCAGGTCCTCAGAGCTCACTGGTCAAGGAAGTGAAATGATAGGAGACAAAAACAAAATGTTTAAGTTAGTGAGAGTATTTCACACTTTTCCTTTTATTATTATTATTATTATATTATTATTATTGCATCATCTCATGAGTTAGAAAAAAGCGCTCAAACATGAAATTAGAGCAAAAAGCATGTACAGTAATAGAACTGTAGTAAGGCGTTTAATTAAAAATAAATGTAAAAATAAAATTAAAAAAACATGAACTTTTCAAAATCTCAAAGTTTTTTAGTCAAAATCTTCATGTCAACCCTCATGGTAAGCCATTCTGCAAAATTTGGTATTGATTTATTGGTAAGTATATATATCACCGTTATTAATCAGATACGTCACATTTAATTTTTAAGGTCAGCTGACACAGCAGACCTATTTAACAAATGACCCGTGGGCCAGATCCTGCCTTTCTTAACATTTCTTTGGCCTCCACAAAGCTGCCAGAATCTCATGTCTTATGCTGAAAACAAACATTTCAGAGCTACTTGCATATCATAAATTAACATATTTCACTCAGTACAGTTTAAAATACTAATCCAGTCATGCACCTTTATAGGTCAAATGCCAACCAGTTATTTACAGTGATTACACACTACACTACAATAAAAGCATGAAAACAATTTTTACAGCATATTCCATCAAATCCTATGGAGAGCAGTGGGAACAATAAAAAACTGTAACAAGCACCGTAAAACAGGTGGCTCAAGGCAAGTGCGCTCGTCTTTGTACAAGTGAGTGCATATTAATGAGAAAGGGAAATGAACGAGACAAACTTTAAGCTTTCTTGCAGATGATTCCAGTCATCTGCAGCACACAACTGAAACAAGAAGCGACCAAAGGAGTTACGTGCAAGGGGCTTGATTAAGATACAAAAAAAAAAAAACAGACTGCAATACGCATTATGTGCATTGGGAAAAGATGTGACTGTTGACATAGCGGGAGTTTCGCAAGAGATTGGAGAAAACTGATACCAGCAGATTTGTAAGAATAGACGGAAGACCAGTTTATCAGGGTGTACAGATACCATTATATCTTCATGGAGCCAGTCAAAGTCTGTTACTTAAATAACTGGTCATATTTTATGAAAAAGTCAGGGGGTGGACTAACTTAGTAATTCTGTCATCATTTCATACTGCTCATACTGGAGATAATTTAAAATATCTGTAGTACACTAAGAATTTATTGAGCGTGTGCACTGTAGAGATATACTGTACATCTCTGAACGGAACAGCCTCTTGAAGATCCACTGGTTCCAAAGAGCTGTTCATATTTGAACAGTAGTGACATCAATACATACACATACTATATACGTAGTGGCATACAATGATTTTTCAAGCACAACCCCCGTTGTTTCCTATATACAACAACAGCTGCTGCTTCCCTTTGCTTGTTCTACTTCTCAGTGTAAAAGCACCGGAGCTCCCCAGGGCTGTGTGCTCAGCCCACTGCCATTTGCTCTGCTTACTCATGACTGTACATCAATGCACAGCTTAAGTTCCATCGTGACATTTGCAGATGACACAACTGCGCTGGGACTTATGAGCAAGTCCCAACGCATACAGAGAGGAGGTGCAACGACTAACGGACTGGTGCAAAACTCAACAACCTGTCTCTACGACAATGCTGACAAAACCAAAGACAAAACCAAAGAGGTAGTCCCCCCCCCCCCTGTGGAATGTCTACGTCACTATGTGCTTATTTGTGCGAGGTGTTTTTTAATATTAGAATATTTTTCTCAGGCAAGAAGAAAGATTTAATAGGAATTTTTTTTCACCTCCAATTCCTAATGTGTCCAGTTTCATTACATTTTGTCTGTCTACACAGATCTCACTTGTAGATGAGTCTTCTAGGCTCAATGTGACTTATCTGTCTAAATAAAGGTTGAATGAAAACTTGACTTTAGGAAAACACCAAAGGACCATTCCCCACTGAACATTGACGGGTCCTCTGTGGAGATCGTCAAGAGCACCAAATTGTTGTATGTTGCATGTATTGCACCGTGATCCTGGAGTAACGCTGCTTCATTTCAATATGTACGTGTACATGGCTGAAATGAAAATAAAACCTATCTGACTCTGAGAAGCTTGTGTTTCTGTATCTGCAGAGGAAAGCTCAAAGAAATCACTTAGTTTTTTACTTTTAAAGAATGGCTCTCAGTTGTCTGTGAATCGTTCCCATCATTCATTGTAAAGAGTTGCTCAAAAGATTTGGATCGTCCACGAACGTCACAACGTTTAGAGCTCCAAAATGTAAATACAAAATTGTGCCAGAGAGGCTGTGTTTGCTTAAACCCCTTTTTTTTACATGTTGTAAACCATGTCAAACATGTCGGAAAGCACAACGTGAATCCACCTGAAAACACATCATCTTTTAAAGGACTGAGTAATAGTTTTCAAATGTTATGTCTTACATTTTCCACATGCCGATACTGCACAATGACGTTTTCTGTTTCCTTTATCGTCCCTGAATGACACAGAAAGGATTTTCCACTATCTTCTTGTGAGAACATCATCAAAGCACCTTTAGTTCAACATTTGGTTTGATGAAAAAAGAGTTTAGATGAAAAATTATATTTTTTATCTAATACACATTACATCAAACTTAAATTAAATAATAAAAAATAAAAAACCTCACAGTCAGTAAATTTTATCCATTAACCAACCCCACAGTCTGGTAATCCAGAGGCTCACTCCCAAGTCTGATAAATATTGTATTTCTGGTGTGAGCATTTTTTCACAAACCATCTTGAACTTGGGATCAATATCTTGTCTCAAGTTGTATCCCAGGATGGATTTCTCTCCTATCGGCTGCCAAGGCAGGAAACGAGAGTTCTGAATGTTTTGGGCCTCGACTGCATCTTCACCCTGGATACAGATGGCCTTCATCTCAGCATTTCTCCTCCTTAACTCTTTGATATCCTGTTCCATCCTTTCTCTACCATAGGCCTCCACTCTGGCCCAGAAGGTTGCGTTAAAGTGCTGATAGAGTTCCCAGTCGGCCCAGTTCCACTGTAGCGCTTGGGCCCTCATCTCGGGGTCCAGCCGGGACACAAATGAGCTCTTGCGAACATTGAGCTTAAAATACAAGATGTCCTCCATGCTCCAACAAAGTAAATCCTTGAGCAGAATCAAAGATTCCTCAAAATATTCTGCTATGAGGACCAGATGAAAGTGACTGGATAAGTACTGGATGCCTTTCTTGATCTGGGAACTGTTGGCTTCCTGGTTGTTGTCAAAGCCAAAGTCAAAAAACAGCAGATTCTTTAGGTAGAATGAGTTAAAAGCCTCTGGCTTGTAGAAGGCCTGTGGATTGTTCAGAAACTCCATCAGCTTGTCCTCCCCTTCGATGCCCCACGTGAGGGGAACCGCCCTGTGGTAGTAATGGAAGGCCGACTCAAAGAGGTCCGCAGGGTCACGTAGGATGGTGATGTACACGGCGTCTGGAGGCAGGAGTTTGGCCACTTCTTCCTGGTTGAAGCGCATGTGGTTGCACGCAATGTTGAAACACTCCCCCGGCCTGTAGTCCTTCACCTGGGAGCACAGGAACGGCGATGGGTAGAAGAAGTCGTTGCGCCCGTCGGGGAAGGCAAATCTAAGATTGTGCTTTTCCCCGAATCTGAAGAGGATGTTGAGGATGGTGCTGCTCGCAGTCTTATGGGTCTTCATGAACATGATGTTCACCTTGGGGGAGCACGCCTTGGATGTAGAGTTCGGAAAGCCCATTGCTTTACTGTCCTGCAACGACTTTGCAACACTGAGAGGACATGTTTCTTCTTGGGCGATCCTGTGAACAAACGACACTGTAAAATATACAACTTACATTAAAGAAACATTGTTTTTGTGCTGTTTTTATTTACCTGACAGTCACTTGGTTTGAGTTTGACAAGTTGTACAGGACCAGCATGACGTTGGTCATTAAAACCCAGGGTAGCAACCCTCGAATCGCACCTAAATGTTTAAATCCTTTCATCCAGGAGGACATTATTAAAAGACAAACGGGAGCTGGAGAGTGACAGCAGAATAACACCTATGGAGGGAAACGAGAAATAATAATTATGTTGGCACACAGCTTGCCTTTGGTAGTTCTAGAAGAAGGTAAAGTGAAGTCTGTGACCAAAATGTCTCCATCGAAGGAGGGGAGACGAAGGACAAAAGAAGGAAACGTCCAGCAAACAGCCCTCACGCTTATGTGTTGACACTAAAAACGTGTGTACAGCGATCAAGTTTCCATTTGACCAAATAGTCATTTCAAGCAGGTGTTCGTGACCTGCTCTGACTTATCTTTCACTTTTATAAATGTTACATTTAATACAAACATTACTTTAATATCATCTTAGTCTCACAGTAAGTTCAATAAACAGTTGTATTTAGTGAAGGCCCGCACTTACAGAAACAATCTAAAAAGCTGAGTCAGAGGGGAAATGACAATTCAAAGCAAATGGAGCATAAAGTATGACTTACCTGGAGATAGTAGCATTAGTTGTGACAGTTTGATAACTGTACTTGTTTCAAGTGAAACCTCTTCCAGGAGACTGCACACATTCCTTGAAGTGGCATCTTATTGGCTGCTGGGGACTGGAAGGCTGTTTCTCCTCCCACAGGGGCTGATTCTGACTCATGTGAAGTTGGTAAACAACACACATCTGCAAGTTTGTAGCAATTATTTTATTATGATGATTTTGCATTGTAGAGATGGGTGAAAACCATGTCAATCAAAAATACACATATGAAGTGGCACCTTAATTCACATTAAAATAAGCTTTAGTAATTTGTTGCACTCTTTTTTTAAATTGTTTATAATCCATGTCAATATATAATTTATAAGTATCTGATGATGTTTTAAGTGACACCTTTATTCAAGTAGGAAATCAGTATTTAAAAAAAATAGGTTGCATATTTATATTTTCCATTTTACGTGTAAAATTGACAATAGTTATTGCAGAAAAACGTTAAAGAACAGAACTTTAACATTAAAATTTTTCACTGTATTTGATAGAATTTGTGAGTTTTGCACTAAAGTGTTACCCAAAATCAACTCGAGAACGTAGAAACCTGACATGCATACTTGAGTTACAACAAAGAGTGCACGACTGGCTCGCTGTGTTGTGCTCTTGGCACTGCAGACACCTGATCTGCAGGTGCCGCCTCAGCTTTCAGCCATAGACTGAAGAAGTGTAACATTTTGTTCGGCATCTTTCAGTCGTCTGAAAGAGGAAGTCAGGCCCAGTGTGAATACGTAGATTCATATCACAGTTCCGGGTTAATGAGGGAACAATCAGAATGTCCATTTCTCTTCAAGATAGGAACAAGATTACCGTGTTTCCCACCGTACACGTCGCACCGCCCAATAAGTCGCATCAGTCCAAATAAGTCTAATAAAGTGCAAAAGTTTATAAATATGTCACTTTGCCATATACATCGCATCTATTATGCATCACCGCTGACTATCTGGAAATGTGGGCCGGTATTGTGCCAAAAATTGAATGGCTGCCAAATGGCGGCCACTGGGGCGTTGAACTTTTACTTAATAAATGCACTTCAATGGTCAAATCAGCTGCATTTCGCTGAGGCGGAGCGAAATGCAGCTGATTTAAAAGTTGCTCCAGGCAGACGACGGTGCGATGCTATGGCAAGCCGATCGTGTCATTAATAGCTACTTTTACCTGTCACATGATACAACGGCATGCCATACTACTCAAGTGCCATCTAGTGGCTGAAAATAGTAGTGTTCAATATTTGCAGTCAATGAATGAAAACGTCATATCTCAGCCAAAATTTGTTTATAAATATGGGGGAAAATTCATAAATGCGTCGCTTTGGCATATAAGTCGCAGGGCATGCAAATTATGCAAAAAAACTGTGATGTATAGGGCGAATAATGCGGTACGTGTCAAATGCACAAAGCACCAACGGAGGCAGGACTTGCATCACATTTAATGAATTTATTTATGAACATTGTTGGTTTGTTCATTACAACTATATTTTATTGAGTCAATCATACCTGCATTCTCATACATGTGCAAAACAAACAAGCACACAGTTCATCAAAACTTGCCTTTAAAGAAATAAATCCCACTTTAACACTACATTAATAAAGAGCTCTTGTTTATGGTACCCCCCCACCCCCTCCCCCACACTTTAAATATACTGTAGTTTTACAATTATAGCATTAATGTACTTTAACACTGCAACTTATAAATAACGCAAAAATGTGGGACTTCTTCCGTCTGTCACAACCTGAGGACATGACACATGAAAGTCAGCATTCTTGTTCCAAGGAAATGGCTGCAGTTGTTTCGTTACCTTCAGAACAAAAGGGTGTTTTATAGTTCCCAGTTCAATTCCTTGAACTGCCGTTCTGTTAGCCAGCCAGGACTGGTTGAACACTTCACAGAAATTTAAAGGCAGGAGCACCTGGAAGAAGCCATTTAAGCATGCAAACAGTGACAAATCACACAGAGTTGCTCTTTTAACATTTTGTTGTCAAAACACACAAACAAGTTTAAAACCATGAAGGTATGTTCATTTTTTTTTATTAAACAACACATACCAATCACTCTTAAAATCTACAACAAACATACAAATTCAACAAGCTGGAAGCCCCTTGGAGTGGTCTACAGTAATAAAAACCAGATTTTAAAGGTTTAGTTGCTTCCTGGTAAGCTGGTTTTAAAATATAAGGCACTTTGAAATGACTACTTGAGACAGATGAGCACAAAAAGTGGGGATGCACGATATTATCGGCATGGTATCGGACGATATTAGCGATAAAGTTAAATATTGGCCATTTCATCACAATAACTCACCAATATAAAAGATGCTGCATTTAATATATATAATGCACTGTTCTGAGCGTTGTCATTGTGTTAGAGTAAATGTCGTGAAAAAATTTGACTTGAAACATAACCCAAGTTGAAGTCTTAAATCATTTTCAGCCCCCTTTTTAACATCTGCATTTGGTAGCAGGCCAAACTGACAAAGACCATGCAGAACAATGTAGTATTTTAATACCACAGCAGAGAAAGCTATGTAGTCTCTGTAAGTAAATCTAGAGAGAAAAATATCGGAATTGGTATCGATTATCGGCCAAATAAGTTTTAATATATCGGCATATCAGATATTGGCCAAAAATCCAATATCGTGCATCCCTAATAAAAATTATTTAATTTCAAAAGAACATTACATTTTTTAAGTACAAGTAAGACCATTACATACACAAAACACTTGAATAGAAAATAGAGGCATAAAAGCCTTTTATATTCCTCACAGAAAGAGAACTTTTTTGTGCATTTTGCAAAACTGATCAGGGATAAGTAGAGTTCAGTCTTATGACGTTTTGTTTTGGATACAGGGATTACAAAGTTCAATCCAAAGCTAAACAGACTGATGATTTGGACAGAGTGGAGCCACTTTATGCTGCTTTCTATTACACCAGTGCTTTAACCCATCAGTTTCTAAAGGTAAAACAATCTCTTTGAACAGGCAAATAAAGTTGAAA
Organism: Hypsolebias longignatus; assembly: GCA_031762435.1. Lineage (NCBI taxonomy): Eukaryota > Metazoa > Chordata > Actinopteri > Cyprinodontiformes > Rivulidae > Hypsolebias > Hypsolebias longignatus. Next base: position 9,114,202 of record JARVGV010000350.1, on the reverse strand, counting down.
CACTTCAAAGTGAAATATGATTCAATGCAGCTCTGAAGAAAGTCTTTATCCCTCCACAACAAAAAGGATCTAGCAGCACGCTGAGCCAAGTGGAATGATTACAGACCAACGTGTAGTCGGTTTGTTGTGACGTTTGGCTGCTCAGTAAACAGGTTTGTAGAAAATCTGACCGCCCAGAAGCCTGCGCCGCAGCTCCTTCCACAGCAGGCTGCGCTCCCTCCGCGATCCTTTCATGAAGCCTCGGTTTTCCAGCGCACGTCGAGACAGATAGGGGATGACTTCGTTGACGGGACCATAGGGAACGTACTTGTAAACTGGAAAACCTGCCTGACCTGTTCCAAACACAAAGACAGACAAAGGTGTTTCAAACCACCTCACCGCCGTCATCGTAAATACAGATTTTTTTCTCGGTGGCGTGCATGACAGGGAACACCGTGTGAACAGAACTTAAAAGAATATTATTGTAAGTTGAAACACGTTCAGAAGTAATTAGCTTGGGAGAACATTTACTAAACACCGACTGTTATAGAGGCTGACTGACCTCTAACAAACAGGTTTTTTACACTAATAATAAAATAAAGAACAGTGAAAATACAATAAGTATTCAGCAATATTGTTTGTTTAATCAGTTTATTTTAAACTATTAAAATTAAATGAAGGAAAAAATACACAACAGTACATTCATAAATACTGTGGAGAGTGTTAGAAATAAAAGGAACATTAAAAGTGAAGATGCTTCTTCCTTCAGCTAAATATTGACTGCATGAACAGATTTCAGCTAAATGCTCTGAATCGCCTTGTTGGTGCTAAAATACAGTTTTTGTACGTCTGACTACTGCCACTGTTATTTTTGACACTAGAAACACTAAGGGGTTAATTTGACCTCTTTCATTTTTAAATGGGTGTAACTTTTTTTAATTAGCCATCATGAATTTCAAAGTTCAGGACTGTTGGCACCACCCAAAATGTTTTTAATCATAGTTTAGGCTGAATAAGCTGGGAGCATACAGTTGGTCACGTGAAGTGATTCACTGGAGCCATAACCAGAGAGGGCAAGCGTCTGGACAGTAAACGCTGATTTAGACCTGTCACGATAACAAATTTTGCTGGGCGATTCATTGTCTCAGAAATTATTGCGATAAACAATAATATTGTTTGAAATTTGACAATAATTAGTCATTATTGTCAAATTTAAGAAGACGTTGGTTAATTTGTTTTGCATGTAGTACCTTTTTCAACCACTGGATGGCAGTATCAGAGTGTTTGAACCGAAGGATGGATAGTGAGGGAGCGAGCAGTGTGGGCTGTCTTCAGTTCTCAAAATGGCGGACGCTCGGTGTGGTTTGAGCCCTTTAGCATAGCATTTGTCACACAAAGCTTTTAATTAAAAAATCAGAAACAAGTTCTCAGCTTCTTTTTGCAGAACAAAAAAAAAATGTTTTACACGAAGGCACGAGTTTCAACCGTGAATTTTGGAGCTTCGACAAGACGGAGGTTTTTTTCCTGATGTCGGCCTGTTAGCTTAGCTTGTAGCTTAGCTTCTCAGCTTAGCTGCTTTTAACGATCCAAAAACACGATTTTGGACGGTTAAACAAGTTTTAAAGAGAAAGGGAGGAGTCAGTGAAGAGCGCCAGAGTTGAGCCGTGTCTTCAGTAGAAAGAGACACGAAGAAACGATAAATGAAAATGAAGTCAATCATTTTCATTTATCATGCCATTAATTGATCTATTGTTTATCGCGACAGGCTTACTACTCGCTTACGTGCACGTTATAAACCGTGTTCCCTTCGCAACAGGATGTTAACATTAAATAATCAGGTCTCTTGTAAATGAGTCCTCGTGGCTCAGTGGGACTAACCTGTTTAAATAAAGGTTGAAAAAAGATCCATGTTTGACATTTTAAAGTGAATTTACAATTGCTGATGCGTGATGCGTTAGAAAAAAATGTTTTAACTCCACCCGTAATTGTTGCTAACTTAAATCTTCAGGTGTCCAGCAGTTTTAGGTTTGAGCTGTTTTTATGGTACGTGCGTTTTACTTTTCACGCTTTTTAGTTATAAATTCTTTGTGTGTGTCTCGTTTCTGTAGCTTCGATATCAAACACACCTCTGCAAGTCAGTAGCTTTACCCTGAAGACATCAACTGCCGCCCAACAGCCGCCGCCTTACTCCCAGTCTCAGCCCCCCTCTAGCGCGGGGCAGCCCCCTGCCTTCACGCAGATGCTGGGTCAGGTCTCCAAGGCGCCCACCAGCACCTCTTCAGCACCTGTAGCAACCTTATTTGGGCTGCCCAGTCAGGTCAGCGCCCCCTCTGCTTTGTCAACCTCCACCACCATCACCTCCACTGCCCCCCCAGCCAGCAGCGCTGAGTCTGTCAGTAACCAACCAACCAACCCCCTGCTGGCTGCAGGGTTCAAGCCCATCTTCCCCGCCGCCGCCACCACCAACACGTCCTCGGCTGCAGCGTCTTTCGACAGCAAAACGTCTCTCCAAAACTTCAAGAATGTATTTGGAAACGTCACAACAGCTGCAGCCCATGCACAGCCCCCCTCCCTCACAGCCTCTACACTGTCTGCCAGCGCTGCACCCTCAGTGTTCGGCGCATCGACAAGCAGCACCACGTTAGCCCCGTCTTCTTTTTCCGGCTTCAGCAGCACGTCTGCTGCAGCAGCCCCCACAGGTTCGGTCACAGCTGCACAGCCTGCAGCCCGACCGGCTGCTGTGAAGTCGCTCTTTGGAAGCTGGTCCGCGCCGCCCACGACCACCAGCAGCAGCAGCTCCTCGTCGGCACAGCCCCGCACCACAGGGAGCACGTTTCAGTTTGGAGCTGCCGCCACACCGACGACTGCAGCAGCAGGTGGTGGTCCCGCCAGCTCCAGCACAGGTGCCTTCGCATTCGGCGTCACCCAGTCCGATGGTCAGGCGCCCAGCCAGAAGGTGTTTTCCTTCGGTCAGTCTGCGCCGGGTCAGAACACGACCACTGCTTCGTTCGGAGCCTTTGCGATGACCAACACGGCCTCCACCGCCGCCGCCACCTCCACCACCCAGTCTACGTTCGCGTTCGGAAAGTCGACGTTCGAAGCCCCAGCAGCGCAGCCGACCTTCAGCTCCTCTGCGGCGCCGAAACCGTTCACCTTCGGAGCCGGCGGCGCGTCAGCTGCGCCTGCTTCTAACCCCGCCCCGGCCCCCTTCACCTTCGGGAACCCGGCTAAACCAGCGTTTGGGGGCAGTTTCGCTTTCGGCGCCAGCTCGACTCCTTCCGCCGCGCCGAGCTTTGGTGCACCCGCCCAGACCCAGAGCTCTTCGATCACATTCGGAGGCGCCGCTCCTCAGCCGGCTCCCTCCAGCAACGCACAGCCTCCGCCCGGAGGGTTTAACTTTGGTGAAAGTATGCCTCGCCCCCAGTTTGGAACTCCAGTTTCTAGTGCTCCTGCTCCACAGATGGGAACCTTTAACTTTGGGGCTGCAGCAGTGGACAAACCAGCTTTTGGTGAGCAGTAACTCTGCAGATGGATTTTACCTTTATTATTATTATTTTATATTATGTCGTTTTGATTTCAGCAGAATTCAGCTGCTTTTCATTTAATCCAGTTCACGCTGTTTTTAAAAAAAAAAAAAATTTAATGCATTTATTTATTTTCCTGCAGGGACGTCTGTTTCGTCGTTTGGTCAGAGCGCTGCAGGTCCAATTCCCTTCGGCGGCCCTGGAACCCCCGCCCAAGGCTTCAGCCCCGTTTCATTCGGTAAATTAATAATGAGATTCTTGTTGAATTTTTTTTCCATCATCAAAGCCGTTCTGTTTGGTTTTGCTTTACTGGTGCAAAATATTTCATCCCCCCCCCCCCACACACACACACAATGATCTACTGGGTGTTTAGTGTTGATGTGAAGCAGCTGCAGATGTTGTTTCATGAACGCTACAGTTCTACTAGACTGTCACCGTTTGCAGTTTTCTTTTATTAATTGAATTTTGACATTTAAAGTATTTATTTTAGTATTGTGTCACCAAGCTGTGACTGTTGGCAACTTTAACTTGTGAGAAAATTAGTGATTTTTCCACAGCAATCTCACGAGTTCTGAGTATTTTTATTGGAATAAAATTGTTTCACGGGGTTCTACGACACACTGAAAGTGCGTTACAGTGCACATTTTATTTATTAGTTTATTATTAAAGGCATTTTTTTTTTAAATAACTTCATTTTGCCTTTTTGGTTCTGGAGCATTTTAAAATGAGATTTTATTGGTTTATTTTATAAAGTAGGCTACATTTGAATAAATACTTGTAAGTGAAAGTTCAACTGGAAGATTTCTGGGGAAATTTAAAGCTAATTACTGTTACGTGCAAACAAGCAAACCAAAAAAAAAGCAACATTTCCAAACTCAAAGAATAATCGTGTTCAACAGTCCTGATCACAGAATTGACCAAAACAATCTTGATTTTTGTTTTATTTTATCAGAGATAAAAGCGAGGCGTCACCATTTACAAACTTATGACAAAAACTTAAATTAGATGATGACATGAGCACTAGGGATGCACAATATTGGAATTTTGGCCGATATCCTGACACGTTAAACTTGTTTGGCAGGTAACTGATACCAATACCGATATTTTTTTTTCTACATCTACTTACAAAGACTACAAAGCTTTCTCTGCTGTGTAATTAAAATACTACATTATTCTGCATCTGCATGGTCTTTGTTAATTTGGCCTGCTACCAAATGCAGATGCCAAAAGCAGGGCAGAAAATGATGCAACACTTCAACTTGGATTATGTTTAATGTCAAATTTATTCATGACATTTACTCTCTCGAACACAATGACAACACTTGAACAGTGCAAATTTACAAATTTGCACAAATCTAAATAATCTCAACAGCACGTGTTGTGCTGGCGCTGCAGGCATCCTTATCACTAGGTTGTCATACAAAAACAGTGCCTTTTATTTATACAGTATATATATATATAACAGCACCCTTTGTATCGGTGAGTAATTTTGATGGAATGGCCGATGTCCGATATTTAACTTTATCGCTAATATCAGCCGATACTATGCCGGTAATATTGTGCATCCCTAATGAGCGCATATTCGAACTATAAAGACTTGCAGTTGTGAATTTCAACACAAACTTTATTTACAGGATCGCCGGCCACTCCCGCCTTCTCTATCGGAGCTGGATCCAAGACGCCCGGTGCCCGGCAGAGGCTGCAGGCTCGGAGACTGCACAACAGGAAGAAGTAACCAGGCAGACGAGTCCAGCGCGGCTCTTCAGAGGACTTCAGCTGATGCTGCTACGGCTAACCTGACTAACATCGCTCTGTTTTAAGCTCAACTTCCACCAATCAGGCCGCCATCGTCCTCCGTCTGTGTCCCTTCAGCCCAGCAGCGTGCTGAGCGGGCCCAGAGTGTTGGCAGACAACACGGCCCGGCGAGGGGGACGCAGCAGCGGGGAGAAAGAATCCACGACGACGTGCTATACTTGAAAAGACAGTCGCTTAGTTTGATTCTGAACAAAAAGTTCCTCGTTTTTACAGAAAATTGACAACTCCCGTTGAAAGAGGAGAAAGCCGAGTCGGGCAAAGAAGCAGAGCCTCGGCCCTGGCTTTTATTTTTTTACGTCTCTGGTTCGTATGTTACTGAATGTTTGAGTTCTGAGTGCGGGGGGTTGGGTGGGGGGGAGTGCACAGCTGAGTCAGATTGTAACACAAACGTACAGGAAGTTTAAATTATTTTTTTAATTGGCTTTTTGACCTTTTAAATGAATGTGTCTGCACTTCAAGGGCGACTCGGTGAAAGTCTTAACGTAGTTTGTGCAGACGCTCGTGCATTTGTTCCATATCGTCATTTCAAGCATTCCCAGAGTCGTCCTGTGGATGGCCTTTTCCCCTTTTATTATTATTATTATTTTCATATTTATTTTTTTGTTTTGTTTTTTGCCAACGTTGATGTGAGTCGCAGGTGTGATTGCGAACTAGGATGACTACTTTTGACTCGTGCTGACAAACCAAAGCCAACTGTTCAACTTCATGCCTGTGAAAAGAATCTGTGATCATTATTTCATCTTTTTAAACGCTGAGATGTGTGTGTTTGTGCCAGACTACCTCTTTTTAATCCCAGGCACTGAAATGTTGTCGTAATTTGCTTAAAAACTCAGACAGAATGGATTAGTTTTTTCTTGGCTGCTGGTTTTTGCACACGTGGTGATAATTTTCTTTCTTTTTTTAAAGATCTGGACAACACATTACCCCAATGTCAGAAATATCAACATTACACATTCTTGTCAAGCAAATCTAAATCATTTCATGCCTGCTATTTTATCAAACTGGTTTATTTCTTATCACCTGTCGTGAAAACTGAGCAGTGTCTGATGCAGTTTCTCCTGGTCATTTTTGAATGAATAAAAATGAGTTTGGGATGTGGATGTTATAAGAAAATGCTCATTAAAGGTTTCTTTTGTCACTAATATCACTTTTTTAAATTTGTCTACTGGAGTTTTTTAAGTGATTATTGTGAAAATTTCTGATCTGCATCTGACGTGAATGATAAATCGTAACCTCATGTTCCTTGTGAACAGATTTAATGGATTTAAAAATTACATTACAAAAGATGAAACACTATTAGTCCATCCAATTTATTTACACTTTCGTTTCCATAGCAGCTGGTGTCCATCACCAGCTGTTACTATCCAGGAGGTAGGGGACACCTTGAACAAGTTGTATGTCCATCACAGGGACACAAAAAGAGACATGACTATTCTTACTTTGGGACTACATTGAGTAACCAAGCCAAATAGTTTAATTAAATTAGTTCATGCTCAATAATCCAGGTAAAAAAAAATCCAACAAAAGGGCAAGTCATCTGGATGATTTCTTTTTTATTTGGTCGAGATGTTTTGTCCATCATCAGTCCGAGATAAGGTGGTTTCTGGAGTCTTCTCCACTATGTGAGTGTGCTACTTATAAGACTGAGTTTGTTGTGGCTCCTCGGACTGATGAAGTCTTTTGGATGAAAGATGAAACGTTTCAACACAAACAGTCCAGAGGACCTGACTTAACTTTGTTGGACTTTAGACTTTTTACCTTGGATTACTGAGCACGAACTTCGATGTAAAAACAAAACTTTTTCCCTTGCAGTTTTAACTCCAGTCCTGTAGATGGCGGTGTAAGCTGCCATGTTACTTTCCGCTGCGTTCATGAAAATCAGACCGACAGAATTTAGCCATTTGTGCCTTTTTTTTTTTAGATACATTTGGTTAAATTAAATATATATTACTCCAAATAAAACGAAACTTACAAGTGTACTATAAGCATTTGGTGTTTTCTAGCATTTTTATGTTGAGGAAAAATGTTGAGATATCCATACATTATCCATAGCAATGTTTGGCGTTAATATTGTATTTGTTTAAATGAACTGCCAGTGAGAAATTTGTATTTTTATCAGAAAGTCGATAGTTGTCTTTGTATAACGTCAGAAAAGTTTAAAACTTTTCAACGCCGTCTTGACTCCAGTTCTCTTGTTTACAGTTTAAAATAAACGTTTTTAACGCGCCACTCCAAAATGAGAGTATTAGAACGCATGCGCAGTACCGCGCGAATGGACTAGCAAGTTAGCGGAGTAAAAAAAAAAAAAATACGTGGCAGACATGGAGGTAGCTGCTCTGGTTGCCTTGACTTTATTACTGGGTGCACTGGTTATTCTGGTCGCGTTAGCGGTGGGGAGACGGAAAGAGGAGAAAAATGCAGAAACAGAGCAACAAGCTGCGGACAGTTCAGGTAAGAGAGCAGTTTAGCTCACGCGCTGCGGTGAATGACAGTCAGTGTCGAGGGTGAGCCGAGACGCTGACGTATGAGTCCGTTGAATGGACGTCGTCATTCATTCATTGATATGTTCACTGTGAAAAAGAAAGCCCTAGTGTCCACATTATTCACCCTCCACTCCTACAAACTAATAAAAACTAAATGAATTAACTTTTTATTTGCTGTCACCTGCCACTGGCCAATCGTAAAATGTAACGTTCAGGGACCAATGGGATCAAAGACGACTCAGGTTCAAATGTTGGACACGCCATAAAACCATTGGACTACTACAGTACTGTACTTGTAAACCTCACAGCTCGCTTTCCTACAGATTAGAGTGAGCTACAAGTGGTACTGATTACAGAATCACCACTGATTGGGATTGATCACTAATAGTTTCAATAATAAATTAATAACTGCAACAAATGAAAATAAACTCTGTAAAGTGACCTGATTTAAACCAAGGGTGCCTCCAGATGTTTTTCCAAAGGCTTTTTTCCAAAAACAAAAGCCACTACAGAATTTCAGGCTTTTTTTGTATGTCATAAATTAAAAAAAAAAATACTGCTCACTACAATTTGCTGAGTTGCTTTTGTTATTAGGGATTAAAGCTGTTGGGTTGGTTGGTCCAATACTGGATCAAAAACTTTGTTACTGGAGATGAGCCACATCATCTACAGTCTGCCATGTTAAGCCAGAAGTTGACCTAATTAAACCTGACTGGACTTTAGGGTGTAACGAGTAAGACTGTAAAAGCAACTAGTAAGATATTCAACCCAGTTGGCAGCTTGCACAATACCAGTGGTGTCCAGTCCTGGTCCTGGTGGGCCTCTGTCCTGCATGAAACAACTAAAACCTGCAGGACAGTGGCTTACCAATTCATTTCAGTTTATTTATGTAGCGCCAATTCACAACAGATGTTGCCTCAGTGCACTGCACAGAAACATTCACATGCAAAAAAAAAATCACTTAATAACAATATTTATCTAAGGAGCCATCAGATTGCTTAGAGTTTTCACTTTGTCACAGTCTCCCATCCTATAAGCGAGTAGCCAGGACCAGGTCTCTCTTGTAAATGAGTCCTCAAGGCTCACTGGGATTAACCTGCCTAAATAAAGGTTGAATGAAAAAAGGACTGGACACCTCTGCACAAAATAGTGAGTTTGGCTACTAAAATAACATTGGTTGATGCTAGCTAACTTTTTTTCATTGTCCAGTCTCTCTCACTCATTTAGACTAGTTTGCTCTACACGGTTTTTGGTTTTCTGTATAACTTGAGAGCCACCTTAATGCGTGCATGGCTGTTCATCCCGTCTGTCTGAGGCAAATGCAACTCAGCATTGTGCAAATAAGTGCAACAAAGCTGCAAAACACTCAGTTTTCTGCAACTGTTTCTGAAAATGCTGTGGTCGAGTCGAACTAAAAACCAGTGCCGCGTTTGTGAGGTTTTCTATGTGTTGGGTTTGATTCTTTTGACGGAGACACTTCTGTCCAACCAATGGCCTGCAGTCTGCTCACGTCAAATCTTCAGCTTGGTTCACTTGGAGTCTCGGCCAAGCATGTCCTAAGAACCGAGTTGGAAGCTGTCCACCCAGTGAAAACTGGCTCTGACGCCAAGCCGAGTCAAGCCCTTTGAAAACAATTATGATATTAATGCCAGCTAGCAAACACCAACCCAAGATGTGATTATGGTATCTGATAATCCACATTATAGATTTAAGATCAACTTTTTAGTTCAACAAATGTGTCATTTTAAACCACGTCTGGGTAGAAAGTAAATCCAGGAAGCTGCGTCAAACTGATAATCCAACCCTGCTGAGTTAAAGGACCACTGACATGAAATTTGAACTTTGCATAAAATGGCACAACATATATATCTTGTCTGATTGAACT
>JARVGV010000350.1:9050011-9060420 GCA_031762435.1 Hypsolebias longignatus | reverse complement strand
CACCCCCCCCCCCCCCCCCCCCCCCACACACACACACACACACACAACCCCACACATTACAGATGCTTCTGACACCCTTGAGTTTTGCCTTTTTTTCAACTTAGTTTTGCTAAGGTTACATTTTAGACACATTTGTGCTCATTTTAGCTACAGTTTTGCTAATATTAGCATTTAGCTGTGCTTTTACTAGTTTTAGCCTTTAGCGTTGGCGTTGCCAATTCAAGCTTTTACAAAGAAGCTTCAGCTTAGCTTATTTTAAGCTTTATGGTTTTGCTTATTTCATATTTTAGTTTTCCGTTTTGCTAATGTATATTTTAATCAAGGTTATACTAATTAATTTTTAGTTGTGGTTTAGGTAGTTTTATCTTTTAGCCATATGTTTTCTAAATTCATCTAAATGATTTTGCAAATGTAATTGTTGTCTACGGATTTGTTAATATATTTTAGATGTGGTTGTGCTAATATTAACAAGTAAATACGATTGTACTAAAATTAGCTATTAGCTATGGTTTTACTAACTTTAGCTTTGATGTTACAGGTTTTAGCTTTTACCTATTTGCTAGGTTACGGTTTTAGCTATTGTTACACTGTAGAGTTTAGCTTCTGTTTTGCTTGTTTTTACTTTAACAACTCAGTTTCAGCTTCTTAAGCAAGTTGCATCCAAATCACTCAGCTTTTACGCTGCATGCTCACAGCAAATGCAAATTTCTATCGCTACAAATTATTCCCACTCATGGACTTCATCCACTTCCAGCCTCTGACCTCCATCATGCAGCCCCTGGTCTCATTAACATTTATTAATCCTGACCATTGATCTATATCAACTTCCATTCATTGACGTTCCACCGTCACAAACGGTTGACTCGTCTGCAGCTGACTTTGATAGATTCCTAGACGGTGACGTACTTTGTACAACGACCCCTCATTCCTTGACACTTACCTTTGTCCATTACCACTCATTGATCTCAATTCACTTGAAACCACTGACGTTCATCTATTTTCAACTGCTGACATCAGACTCCATCGTCTGACAGCCAACCATTTCCTTCCTCCTAACATTCGCCTGTCTGTTCGCAACCACTGATCTTCATCCGTCCCCAACAGCTGAGAGTGGACGGCTAGTTCTCCTGTAGCCGCTCACCTTCAGCCTCAGCCGTTGACTTTGTACCTTTCGGTCATCTTTACCTGCTACATCCCATAAAATCACAGATAAATTTCCTCATATGCAACCGGCCTTAAATATCCCACATTATCTCTTGGTAAGAGAGGCCTGGTCACCTAGAAATTTAATTTAAAGTCCAGTTTATCTGAAAGAATTGACCCCGCTGCAGCTCAAATGAAGAGACACACATTTGTACATGAAACTGTTTTAACATACAATTCTTCAGTGATTGTGATAGTTTCATTTTTATAGTTTCTTCCATGTTTTTTTTTTTTAAATTTTTTATCAATCCATCAACATATCTTGTGTTTTTAAAAACATCATACGTGAAAGCATTTGACTCAGTCAGTAGAAGTGTGCTATTTGTAACTTTTATATTTTTTTTAATTATTACCATAAAAATCCATTGAGGTCTTTTCAATTCTTAAAAAAAAATCACCTGAAATCTACTTCAACATACTTGCTTTTGTCTTCTTTTTTAATTTAAGCTTTTACCTACTGCTAACATTTGCTTTTGGCTACTGTTTTAAAAAGTTTAGATTTTAGTGACTATTTAGCTGAAACAGCTTTAGCTGTTTTTAGCATTCAGCCACTGTATTTCCTATTCTAGCATTTAGCTATGGTTTTGCTAACTTGAATTTTTAGCAACTGTTCTGCAAAGTTTTGCTTTTAGCTACAGTTCAGCTTAATTTAGCTTTTAGCTAAGGTTTAGCTAAAATAGCTTTTAATTTTGATTTAGCTATGTTAAAAATGTTTGCCACAGTTTATCTTTTTGGTATGCTTTGGCTAATTTTAGCCTTCATAAACTTGTTTTTGCTTTTTTTGGGTTTTAGCTGCATTTTCAGTGATTTTATCTATTGCTGAATGTAGTTTTAGCTACAGTTTAGCTAATTTTAGCTTTTAGCTATAGTTTTTGCTAATTTTAACCTTTTGCCAATTCTAGATTTTAGTTATGTTTAGCAACAGTTTAGCAAAATTCAGCCTCTTACTGTTTTGCATATTTGAGCTTTTAGCTATGCTTTCGCCTTTAGCAAATCTTTAACTTATTTCAGGCTTTAGCTACTATTTTGCTCATTTTAGCTTCAAGGAATGGTTATATTTGTTTTAGCCTTTAGCTGTTTTTGGCTAAATTTAGGTTTTCGCTACTGTTTGCACATTTTACTCTCTTTTTCGCTTGTTTGAACGTCCTACAACAATTCACTTAACAACTCTTTCATCAGTAAGTCATTCAGCATTTACTGCGTTATATATTTATTTATCTTTTCAGAAAGCACAACTTGTTTAGCGTCTGCGTTGCAAGTCAGGAAATCAAAATCTGGTCGCAACGTTCAAACCATTTCTCGTGGCCAACATGTATTTGTGATGTTCTTGTTTTGAAAACGTGTGATCCTCTAAATCCTAACTGCTCTGGAGGGGCTGAGGTCAAACGCAGAATGCATTAGTCATCTTTCATTGACTTTCTTCCACTTTCCCTGCAGGAGAAAAATGGTTTCATTGGGCTGCACTTATGCCAATGAGATAAGGGCATCTTCCCAGGCTGGCGTCTGGCCAAAGATTGCTTCATATTCTCAAGCCCTTTTTTCTGTTAGAGACAATTAGGAACACGATGTTCTGGCACCGGACCAACATAGTGACAGATGCAGACTCACTTCCTCTGACCCTCGGGTAGGACATGACGTGGCTTCACCGTTGAAGGAAGGGGACGTCCAACCTTCGCAACAGTAAATCACACCAGGCCTGACAGAGTCTGAACAGGTGACTTTGCTGTATTTGGAGTGAGCCTGATTCTGTATTCTGCAGACGTAACTTGTAGTGCATGTGGTCGACACGTTTCAGTGGTTCTCGTGCACGCTTCTTTGCCTCATGGAGAGGCTGGTTTTGTCATCAAAATCTGTTCGCGCACAACGCCATATGTCGCCTGTCTGCTCAACACTCATTACTGTTAACCACAATACGCGGCTGCACATGTAGGATACTGACACAAAGCGTTTAGGTGTTTATTTATAAACTTTTAATTTTACATATTGGATAAGGCAGATTATATGAACTCCAGAAAGATGTTACTGCAAAAACATTCCAGCTCGCATAGTGGCATACGTCTACAATGAATTCGTATAATAAATGACGGTTTATCAGGCTCACAATGATACGATGTGAAGGATTTAAAAAAAAAAGACTGGCTTCAACCAAGAGCCCTGGCTGGAAAGAATTCTCAGTTCAATACATGTCAGAGAATATATACTGTAAATACTCAAAAATCAAAATACTCAATAAGCGCTAAAACTTACTAGCCTATTTGACACTTTAGGGAAAGAAGGTCTGTGTGCATAACTACAGCAAAAAGGTCTTGCATCCTGTCGGGCTATCTCAAGCTAAATGTCTGAACGACATTGGAGGACAGTATGCAAATATGCTAAGTCACTTAATTGAAGGAAAAAATACTACGCAAACAAATAAGCCGTTTCTATAGCGTATATGCAGCGTTGCACTGCCTAACAGCACCACAACATCCATTATAGTCTAACTAGTGTGTCAGAGGACATGCCAAGGAAGATCAGCCAGCCGCCAAGGACTGAGATGTTTCACCGAGTCTTCATAATTTAACACAACCGTGTGTCTCATCCCGGTGAGAGTTGAGAGTTTAAATATCCGTGAGGCTTAAACGAGGAAGAGGGAGGAAAAATCAAAGCAGACCAATACTTCCAGTTGAGTTGCCGGTTTGCTAAATGACAACTCATGAGCACGTCTCACCTCATTCCAACACGTTTACCACATTATCATCCCCGTCCCTCAACTTTACCTCGCTTCATACCTTCTCATCCTCCTCATCCAGTGTCCACTTCTTCTCATACTATTTTCTTCTTATTCCAGCTATTCCCTTTAACTTCACAAACATCCTCCTCATCTCTTCCTTTTCTCATCCCACATCCTCATTTCTTATCTGTCTCATTTGTCACCCCACTTTTCCTCCTATAATATTTCCCCTTTCTTCACACATCCTCGTTTCTCATTTAGTCCCTTTAAAATCCCACCTAACCTCCTCATTCTTACTCGTACCTCTTATCATTTCAAACTTCTCATCCATCTCCTTTAACTTTTCTCATTCCACATCCTCATTTATCATTGATCCTTTTTAATATCCCACTCATTCTCATCGCCCTTACCTTATCTCAACCTTCTCATCGCTTTTCTTACTCTTCCTCCTCATTCCCCTGCTTTTCCCACTCATTTGTCGTCTTTTTGCTTTCTCATCCCACTTACTTTTATTATCCTTTTATTGGTACATTTTCTCATATTTCCCCATTTTCATCCTCCTCATTCCTCTTTCTCATCACACTAATCCTCTCCCTTTTTTTAAATAGTACATCTTCTCATTCCACATCCTCCTCATTCTTCATCCGTCACATTCAATATTTAACATCAAACTTGTTTCACCTCTCCCTCTTCTCATCTCTCTTACTCACTCTTTCCATCCTTGCTTTCTCATTCAATCAGCCTTTTTTATACCATTTTAAATTTCACCAATTCTCATTATTTCTTAGTCCTCCAGATCACATCACTTTCTCATCCCACTACTAGTTTAACTTTTCCAGACAACCTATTGTCCTTGTCGTCTTCATCTCATTCCTCTCATTTATCATTCTCATCCCTCACCTTTAAGCATTTTTTTATCTCCTCATACCAGCAGCCTCTTCTCATCAAACTCATCCTCAGCACTCCTATTCATGACCTCTCCTCATCACGCTCATGTTCCTCCACAAACTCCCGTTCCATCAAATAAAGTTCATTCGGTTTAGTTACATTTTTTGAAACGCCATCTGAGATTGATGAGACAAACCCGGTTACGTTCAGCAGATCTATCAAACTGATCTGAAAACAGCCTGGTTTGATTGTATCCTCACTCTGGTCATCCTTGACATTCATCAGTCTGTCCACGTCTTGTTAATCATCTGAGGGGACTGCACCATTAATTTGAAGTCTTCTCCCAAACCTTCACTCCATCACGTCTTCATGCGTGAATCACGATGAACTCACTGTGGCGTGAGTGTCCACTGTGTCTCTGTGTCCACTGTGTCTCTGTGTCCACTGTGTCTCTGTGTCCACTGTGTCTCTGTGGTTCTTTATCATCTACAAGCAGCGGAGTGGGTGGGGGTGTTGGGTGGGTGGGGGTGGGAGGGTCTTTGTGCCTTATTGCTTTTCCACTTTATTCCACAGTCTCGTTCCCTGAAGTTTCTCTGAGTTAACAGTCAACTGGCGCGCGCGGCGCCCGTTTGTCCTCCGCCGCCGCGTCCCCGCTGTCCGCGCCGCTCCGGCACGCGGGCTTCTCCTCGCGCCCCGCCGGCCGCACTATGACGCACGGCCTCGCGGGCTCCCCGCCGCTCGCCCGGGCGGCGCGCGCGGGGCTGCGGCTGTCGCGCTCGTATTCCTCCTGCGCGCGCTGGATCTTCCTGTTCCGAAGCTTCCGCTTGTGGAAGTGGAACGTTGCCAGGGAGACGAGGACGACCCCCACGAGCACGGCCACCAGCACGAGGAGCGCGAGGGCGGAGGAGAACGGCGGGAGGAGGCCGAGCTGCTCCGCGCAGGTGCCGTTTCCGGCCTCGAACCCGCCGCGGCAGCGGTGCAGCGGCACCGACAGCCCCGGGGCCTCGGCGGCTCTGGCGGTCATCACCCGGTCCGCCTGGTCTCGTCTCTCTGTGGCCCCTGTACCCTGCGTGCTCAGCGCGGGGACCCCGGCACGCGCATGTGGTTACCTGCACCGGGAAGAAGACACAGGTGTGACCGGCTCAGTCGAAACACCTCATTAGAGTCATTAATTGGACTTGATTGATTTGTTAATGGAGGACTCACAATAGGTTAATTAAAACAATCCCAACTAATAATAATAATAATTTAAAAACCGGTTAATTTAATGTAAAGCAGGGTGGAAGACAAAACGATACATCTATTGTAATGAAGGGCCTGCAAGATTAAGGATCAGTGTCTCTGCCCAGCAGCGGTTCCGGACCAGAAAGTCAGCTTTACACAAAGACACATGCATTAGTGTGGTCTCACATCTGATTATCTCCCCCCACCCAACAAAAGAAGAGGCACGAATATGTTGAAATCTTACCTGATGAGATGGTACTTAGGGGAACCAGTCCGTGAGTGGAGAGCTGAAATGTGTGAACCGGATCGCGGTGACGCATTTCACACAATGAGATGCTGCTGGTGCTGATGCTGCTGCTGGTGCTGATGCTGAGGCTGAGCTCCGGTCATTCAGGATGCTCTGCTGCCGCAGTCCGCTCAGTCCGCATCCAGGGCGGCTCTTAGCGGGAGAACCCCCTCAGCGGGAATCAAAGAAAGAGAAAAAGGACAAAAGAACAGGTCTGGTTCTCCTCCGGTTCTCCTCTGAATGAGGAGCTGCAGCTGCGTTACAGGTCCACCAGTCAGCAGGCAGGGGTGGGCTCTTCTTTTTCCCCTCCTCCCATGTGGAATGGACAACTCTTTGCACATCATGCCTAAATCATAAAACGACAGAGGTAAATTATATTCTTCCGTTCCATGAAGAAATGCATGTCGCCCGCCGCCTTTTCTTGAAACTAATTTCATTTTTCAACAACTCAACATCTGTAAAACCGACTGAGCTATAGATTGTTGTGTGTTTTCTGAAATCAAGTGGCTGAGGCGGCCATCTTTAAACGGGTTGGCTCTAAAAGTTAAACAGTTGTAGATATGCACCTAGATATTATTTCCTGAAAGTGTCAATAAAATCCATCCAGTGGTTCGTAAGCTATTTAGCTAACAGACAGACAGAGTTGACGTCAGATAATAAGAACTCGGACTGTTTAAAGGTTGAAGCCTAATTTCGAGCGATGCAACAACCCACGCATGTCACAAATCATCAGTTACAATTGAGAAGCTGCTGGGCCACACTTCATTTACAGAGTAATAAACATTGTGGATGTTTGCTACATAGATTTACTGCTCAGCTGAATTTAATCATAACTGTCAATCACCTTTCAATCAATATTTATTCCAATTTAAAAGTTGAAGTCAGACCAGAGAGTTCAGAACATGTGGTGGAAGCTGATCTAAAACCGACTTTTGAATATTTTGTATGACCTCTGGGTGAAACTTTATTTTATTTTTTTAATGTCTAGAACAAGATGAGAAAAGGGTTTGCAACATGCGGTTCTGGGGCCACGTGAGGCTCTTTGCTCGCTCTGCTCGTTCCAGTTAAAACAACACAACAGAAGAGTTTTATTTATTTGTAGTACCTCATGTCCAGTTTTATGCAAATACTGAAACGTCTATGAAAGCAGGATACGAACAACACAAGAATAAAAAAAAAGCACTGATCATTTTGATGTGGTCGTTCTTCCAACATTACTCTCGCGGTTAATGGTGGAACGAAGTCAGTAAAGCAGACTGACACGAGGAGTTCAAATATACCGGTAGACAAATGTTAAGTTGAATAAACAGAACAAAAAGTCTGGTGTATAAAAAGCACTTGAGGAAACACAAAGGAGAACATGGTCTAAAGCTCATGTTTGGGAGCAGCGGCTGATGAGACGAGTGGAAACAGCTGAGCATGACGACAACTGGAGACAGGCGAGAGCGGGTGGGGCAGGAGCTGAAGGAGCAGAAACCAACCGAGGAGAAAACGGCTGACAACCAGAACAAAGGTAAAGAAATGAACAAAACAATACAATGACGTGAACGTCCAACAGAGTCACGAGCACAGAAAACCCAAATCCTGACACACACGGCGAATTTTCTCTAAAATTCAGCAGGAGATTCAACTCTTTTTTTTAACCACTTTTCAGGTCACCTGAAAACTCCACAAAGCAGATTACAACACAAGTCATTTAGTTTTAAGGCTTAACTTAAAACAACAAAGTTCAACTGAAGGTTTCTGCCTTCATTAATTTTTTTCCCCACAAATAAATGGTGTTTATCTTCACTCTAATAATTTATTAGGATGAGTATGAACTTTAGTTTCTCACGTCTCTGCAGGACAAGATGTTCTTTTGTCCAAACAACTGCCAATAAATGTCTAATTGATTGCATATGTTGAATTTTACAATCTAATAAGCTACGGTTTTTGTACTTCGAAAGCGCAGGCAGTCGTGTTATCATTATGTAAAACTTCAAATATGTTTTGTATATTTACGACTCTGGCTACATCTTGATCGGCTGCAAACCTTTGGTGTCAATCCCTTGCAGGAACTTTTTCTGTTGCAGTAATAATGTCATAAAATGACCAAAAAAAAATATGTATGAAAACTTATAATGCAAACCGTAATGGTAGATGTTTTATTATTTTTATAGTGTAGCCTATATACTACATTTTACAAGATGAATGTGTAAATAAACAAATGCAGATTCTATTGGGTTGTACAATACATTTTATAGGTGCTTTAACTATCCAACAACTCAAATTTCATACAACTATAGGAAAAGGCCGTAAAGAGCTACTTATAATAAAACGTGCAAATATTAATCGAAATGTTTGGCTTGAGAAGAAGTGGTGCACTGTAAATGTGTTGTTTCAGAGTAAACAACAACAAAAAAGCACGAATATGAAACAACCCATGGGCAACAACAGCAGAGAAAACCCGGCCCTCTTCGGGACTCTGCGGCTCGGACTGGATTCACAGCTGAAACATAGTTCAAGGTTTAAACAGGCCAAATGAACTGAACTGGCATTTTTTTTTAACCATTTTTACACACAGAGTCTTTAGATTTTTAAATATATTTTCCTACAGTTCGTGACGTCACAAACACTAACTTTTAAATTCCATCCATCTTTTACCCACTTCTTCCCTTTTTTTGGGGTCACAGGGGTTCCAGGTGTTTTTTAGGGTCACAGGGGTTCCAGGTGTCCATATCCAGCAGTCACTGTGTGAGAGGCAGGGGACACCCTGGTCCATCACAGGGACATGGAAACAGATGAGACAAACAACCATTCGCTCTCTCACTCACACCTAGGGACAGTTTAGAGTTACCAATAACCCACTTCTTGCTGAGAGGCATACCAACTTTATATAAAACATATAGGAACCCTGTTTGACAATGATCAACACGAAAATGGCTTTAACTCAGTCTGTTTTTTTTTTTTTTTTAAACCTTAATTTAATGTGGTAGTAGCCAAGAGTCATTCACACAACGTACAATTAAGTTTCTTTCAGCTGCTTCCTTCTTCAGTGAACTCACATGAAAGATTTGACAATTGTTTTATGCCGGATGCATTTTGATGCGACCTGGCCTCGAGCCCACCACCTCAGGATTACAGGACTAACACAGCCCCCATATTCACACAACATACTCCATGTGTTATATCCCACGAGCATCATTTTATTTGCAAGATTGAATCACAGCGACTGGCGCTTGTCATTTCTCAACATAAGTCGATCTTAAATTACAAGTGTGATTTGAAAGGCGCTGGAAATTTGGCCTTAAAAACTGGAATTTGTCAAGAAGTTAATTCTTGATTAGGAATTAAAATGAAATTGCTTGTCTTGTGGTGCATCGTCTTCACAGTGCTGTAATGTTCAGTGTTTGTTTAACTAAACTCAGCAGTATTTCCTCCTCTTCCTCTCTCTCTGCTTTAATGGCTGTTCAAGATGTTTTAGCTCGATGAAGTCATTTTGCAGCTTCCATCATCTCTGCTCCTGATGCTCAGATTGAGCGCCGCTCTCTTCACTGACATCTCCATCACAGGTCGGATACGCTACGACCCACTGTTTCACACCTTCACAGCCCTGATCTCGTTGATCCTGTTGGTGTCAGCTGTTTTCAGTCTGCTGCAACAGCAACACAACCACATGATCAATCCTGTCACCAAAGAAGACTTTGCAAAACACAAGATTACATTCAATACTTATTTGTATTGCATCCAGATTTGAAAAAAAAAACTACTTTCTCAGCATCAGATTTGAAAAGTTGGAAGTAAAAATGTACATCACGCCTTTTAGACCAGATATTTTTATGTATTTATTTATTTATTTATTGTTTATTTATAGGGACAGATACAAGAAACATAGATCAAAACAATCTAATGCCTGCATCACAGTGTGTATAGCCAAAGTTAATTCGCAACACCCGTCTAGATTGGCCTTTAACAGTTGGTTTAATGAAAAGTTAAGATCAACAGTAAAAAACAAAAACAAAAAAAAAATTATATACAGTATATATACAGGTAGTCCCCGACTTACGAACGGGTTCCGGACCTAAGAACGGTTCGTAACTCGATTCTGCCGTAAGT
>JARVGV010000350.1:8965668-8978518 GCA_031762435.1 Hypsolebias longignatus | reverse complement strand
TGATGAAGCCCTCTGGAGTGAGGGTGAAACGTTTCTACTAAAAAGAAACTGTCCAGATGACCTGATTGAGAATTATCCTACAAGTTATTTTTTTATAACGTAATGAGTTTTTGTAAGGTGGGTGCAAACAACATTCATTTATAAAATAAGTTATTTCTGAAGCTGAGATGAGCTCGAGGGCTGAAATCAATTAAGTTATTTGTGGATGAAGCTGGTCCGCTGTTTCATTTTTGATTCTCTTCCCATGCTTGGCTCCTAAAAGTTTTTGATGTGCTGAACTTTTTTACTTCTAGTATTTTCTTTTGATTGTCTGTCGCCGTAATACACAGACAGTCATGTGATTGCCTGTCTCTTTGTTTGTGTTTGTCTACTTATTAGCAAAATATCTAAGAAACCATTAAACGTATTTTTAATTAAACAGAAAGTAATCATTGGATGTACATCTGCAACTTATGAACATTTAGGTTACACATGATTTCAGATCGGTGTTGCAGCCAGTTAATCTTAGCAAACATAAAAAAATAGCTGTAAATCGTTGAGTTTTACGGGAAATTGAGCGAAACTCTGGTGTGGTTGTAGCAGAGAGTCGTCTCCAATTCATACTCCCAAGTGCCTACAGATGGTGTGAGATGTTTAAAACTGGCATGCAAGACAGCAGGTGTTAGGTTTGACTTAAAGAATGCTACAATACTTTCTTTATAGTTGCTTTGTGCATTTTTTTCGGGACTTTTCCTTGAGCAAAGACTGGAAACAGGTGTAATGCCCCCTCCAGGTCAGGGGGGAGTCTTTATCTCAGGTGAAGATGTTTAAGTATCTGGATGTCTTGTTTCTGAGCGATGGTAGGATGGAGCGGGAGATGGATTGTGGCTCGTCTTCAGTAATGAGGGTGTTGCTTCAGTAGATTTTGGTGAATAAGTAGTTCAGTTGAAAGGCAAAGCTCTTGATTCACTGGTCTGTCTACGTTCCAACCCTCACCTATATTGAGGAGGGGTGGGTGGGGGGTAAAGGACAATTTTGATAGGCAAGGTGCTCAGTTCTGTTGACGGGGTGGGGCGCCCTCCTTGGATAATATTTGGGCAAACACTGTCCTGGATACAAGTTGCCAAATGAAGCTTCCTTTGTAGGGTGACCGGGCTCAGCCTTAGACACAGGGTGAGGAGTTCCATCATCCAGGGGGAGGTTGGACTACAGCCTCTGCTCCTCTGCATCAAAAAGAGTCAGCTGAGGTGGTTCAGACATATGATTAGATGCCTCCTTTTGGGTACCTCCATGTTGGAGGATTTCTGGACGTGTCCTGCTGGGAAGTGACCACAGGGCAGAACCAGAACTCACTGGAGGGATTATAAATCCTCTGACATGGGAACACCTTGGGGTCCCACAGGAAGTGCTAGAGCGTGTCACTGAAGAGTTTTCTCCTGGACTTGTAGCCTCCATGCCCTGACCTTTTAACGTTGTTCATAGTGATAGTTTTATCTCTGTGTAGCCAGACTTTTTAATTCATTTATTTATTACATCTAGTGTTCATACCTTTTAAAACCACAAACAAAACAATTCTGTCTTTTTTTTTTTTTTAACACACAGACGCCTGTCTAATATCAGTTTAATTTTTTTATTTGGCAACAAGTAAAATGTCCATGTCTGTTTATAACATGGACGCCTTGTCACGTCTATTTATTTTGTTCCTAAACACGGTTTCGAAGATGACAAATGATGTAATAAAGATGCACACACAGGTGTAGCCAACTTTGAAGGAATGCATATCATCCACTGCTTCCATGCCAGTGTTTTACCAAAGCTCTTGTGTGATCTGTTCGTGCTCAGAGTATGTTTTGAGGCTGACTCAGCTACTACCACAACAAATTTGAGCTCGCGGTCAACTGACCGAGTTAGAGACATTTTTGTGTTTGCTAAA
Source organism: Hypsolebias longignatus (assembly GCA_031762435.1). NCBI lineage: Eukaryota > Metazoa > Chordata > Actinopteri > Cyprinodontiformes > Rivulidae > Hypsolebias > Hypsolebias longignatus. The sequence goes on along the minus strand of JARVGV010000350.1, from coordinate 8,976,606 downwards.
GTTGACGAGCAGTGGTGGCCATCTTGAATCAGGCTAACTTCAAAAGTTATTCTGTTGCAGATGTACATGTAGACAAACACAATTTGACACACACAATTACATGATTGCCCAACTTTTATGGCAACTGATGATGATTAAAAACTTGAAACTACATCATGAGGATAACTGTTCACTGTTTCTGTTCCATCAGGCGTGGATTCATCATGGGCGTCTGGAACTCCCACACCTCAGTGGGAAACATCTTGGGCTCCCTCATCGCAGGAGTCTTCGTCTCCTCGGCGTGGGGGATGTCCTTCATCGTCCCTGGACTCATCATTGCCTTCACGGGGATCCTGTGCTTCTTCCTTCTTGTTGAAAGTCAGTTTTAGTAAAAATAACACAGATCTTTAGTCTTTCCATGTATATTGTGTTCTGAAGTCACAACTGGAGCAGCTAACAGATATATCTGAGTCGATCTTACTGTTAACACTTGAACCGATACAGTAAACGTCTGTCATGCTTGGACCTCACTGTCTGGTTTTCTCATTCAGAACCTGAAGACGTGGACTGCACTCCTCCTCAGCATCATGTGAGTTTTAACAGACATCACTCCTTCTTCACCTATAGCAGGGCTGCTTGAACTCACAGGTGAGTGTTTGTGCCTCAGAGCGTTCAGAACAACAACGAGACGGAGCCTCTCCTGCGCAACTCGGTCAACGGGAACCAATTCATGAACGGTACCATCATCACGGACCAAACCATGAACGGTACCATCATCACGGACCAAGTCATGAACGGTACCATCATCACGGAGATTCCAGAGACGGTGGAGGAGCACCCCGAGGCCATAAGTTTCTGTGGGGCTGTCCGTATACCTGTGAGTAAAAATAACTTGTTTTAAACAGAGGATTTGTTCACATTGATTTTAAATGTGCTTTATTTTCTTAACTGAAGCAGATATATTGTTGTCTTTGTTCTCCACTGTTGTCATCATTCTTCGTTAAAATCAGGTCTCGTGTAAATGAGTCCTTGAGGCTCAATGGGATTAACCTGTATAAATAAAGGTTGACTGAAATACAGTTTTTAAAAATGGTAGATTTGGGGGAAATTGAATGCTTTGGTTCCATCTAGTGGTCACATTAAGTTTTACATGCTCAATGGGAGATTATTCGTAATTCTAGGAAATGTGTGAGCTTCATATACAAAATGAAACCTGTCTGCTTCAGTCGTTTGGGCAACACACACAATTAGATGTAGCGGCCATCTAGAATTGGGTTAACTTCAAAAGATCTAGATCCAACTTCTCGAGTGTTTCATTAAACCTGTGGTTCATGAGAAACACACAGCCCTGCTCCGTGTTTCCACTATAATCATCCCTCTGAGTAGTTTTTATTTTAAATGGTAAATGGCCTGCACTTATCTAGCCCCTCTTTCTGTCTTATCACGACACTCAAAGCTCTTTACAACACAATCTGTGCCTCATTTACCCACTCATACAGCACTGGACTGAATACTCAGAGCATTATCACCTTCATACACTGATGGGACACACATCGGAGGCAATGAGGGGTTCAGTCTTGTCCAGGGACACTTCAGCACATTACTGCTGGTGGAATCAAACTCCCAACTCTTGCATTGGAAGCCGACTGCTCTAACCACTCTGCCACAGCCGCCCCAGATGTTTAAATTATGTTTTGTGTTTCACACAGGGGGTGGTGGAATTTTCTCTCTGTCTGCTTTTTGCCAAACTGGTTAGCTACACCTTCCTGTACTGGCTTCCTCTTTACATCTCAAATGTTGGTGAGTATTGAACACAGTATATGACACACGTCCCACATCTTCATTCTCATCATTTATTTCTAATTGTTGTGCGCTTTTGTCTTTTCGCAGCACATTTTAGGGCAAAAGAAGCAGGAGACATGTCAACATTATTTGATGTCGGAGGAATCTTGGGTAAACTTTGGGTTTTTATAAAGTTGTTACCTTCAGTTTGTTTTATGTAAATTTTTATATTGTAGTTTACCATTTCCAAAAAATATTGATGTTATTGTAAATCTGGCATTTTAACAAATTAAATGAAACAGAAAATATCTAAGATTTTTAAAATTCAAATACCTCCATTAGATCGCGTTATTTTTTAATTCACTTGTAAAAAAAAAAACTGATAAACCTTAAATGCAGCTCTTGTATTTTTAGTTTGTTTTGATCACTTTCACTAAAGCTTCTCCTCTTTGTGTGCAGGAGGAATTCTGGCGGGCGTTGCTTCTGATCTTACTGGAGGAAGAGCGACGACCTGCTGCGTCATGCTGATCGCTGCTGCCCCGATGGTGAGTTTCCTCACATGGAGGTTTATTTTGTTCCTTACTGTGGAAAACGTTACATAACACGGGAGCAAAAACATCGATTTCGAGTTATCTAAAGTTCATGACTCTCACTGTTTATGCTCCTGAAAGTTTAACAACTAGTTATGATCTGTATCGCCTCATGTTTGCAGACAGACTGTGGCGCACTGTACAGTCTTTTTTACTGTTAAATATAAAAGTACACAAAGCTACTGAACAAACTTTACTTTTATTAGTTTTTCCCACAAGTGACAGCAAAGCCTTTTAGTGTTCATTCATTTATTTTCATGCAAAACTAAACTTAAATTTAAAAATCAAGAAAAGTATTAAAAACTATGGCACATTAAACTGTCTAAAGCATATGTGTCAAATTCAAGGCCCGGGGGCCAAATGTGGCCCTCTTTGACATCTTATCTGGCCCCCAAGATGTTATTTTAAATTTAAAATACTTTTATAACATACTTTTTTTTTTGGTAATCTTTGATTGTGATGTCAAAAGTGCAAAAGAGAATGTCAAATGAGATCAATCAAACCCTTGTTGAGGAACCTGCCACCAAGAAAAGATGTTTGGTATCTAACTTGAGTTAATGTAGATTCTGAAACCGGCCCTTAGTTTGAAAAAGGTTTAATTTTGGCCCCTTTTGTAAGTGACTTTGACACCCCTAGTTTAAATTATTGAGGACTTCCAGTGTGTTGTCTTTGCTGTTTAACAGCTGAGTAATCTTTGCTTTTCATGATTATTTTGTTCAAACAGGGTAAAAAATTAGCTTCTTTCTCTTAGAGAACTCATTTATTTGGTCCAGTAATGAGCACAGCTATAACTTAAACTAACACAGTGAGACTTAAGAGTTTTGGAATGTGGAAAATAATGTAGTTAAATTTGACTGTTCTCAAGAAAATATCAGGCTTTGGCTTAACGGAAGGGCAACATTCCCTTCATGTTTTAGATTGGCTTCAGTTGATTGTATTCATTACAAATATTTCACATTATAGTTTAGTTTATTAAGACATTCTGCATCTTAATTTTCTTTTATTTGAGATCAGAATTTAATTACTATATAGAAATGGACAAGAATTTTGCAACTGTTTATTAATCTTTATTTGTTCTCTGATTGTTTTTTTTTTAATTTTTATTTTTTTATTTTTTATTTTTTTATTTATTTTTTTTTTTTTTCTCATTGCAGCTTTTTCTCTATAACTACATCGGACAAAAGAGTCTTGGCATTACAATTGGTAAGTTTGAGTGTATTATCTTTATTCCACCATATTTACCCAACACTTTGTCATAATGGATCATTTCTGGTAGCTGACTATTTCATTTCTGACTCCAAAGACAGATGGTTAATATCCTAACTTCAAATCTTTAACACTCATGCAGCATTAAAGGGAGTTATTGAAAGAACCCAGTGACCTCAGACCCCATGATCAATATTCACTACAAAACAAATCACCCAGTAATTTCTTGTCGTTGAGCCAGTCGTTTCCATGAGGTCCAAAGTCCAACCTTAACTATTGACTCGGTCTAGACAGCAAGCATGCATCAAATTACTACAATGGACAAGCAGGCCTACCAAACATGTAGGATTTGACTTCAAGCTGAAAGAATGAAAAGAGACAGAGAAGCTGCTGTTTCACCACTAGGAACAGCCAGATGACCCCTTTGGTGCTGCTGACCTCTCGTCAGAGCAAACACCCCCAGAGAGACCCAGCTGTAAACCTCACACTGCTCTCTGAGGTTTAAGGGAGAAGCAGGAAGGGGGTCAACTAAAACCCCATATTTATCTCAGCTCACGCGTTTTCTTGTGCCTCATACAAAACCCATCAGAATAAATTCCAAAAACCACCCAGGAGCCTCAGTTCAGTTTCTGCTCAGGTAAATCTTTATTAACGTGAAAAATATAAAAAAGGTGATGCACAAGTTAAAAAATTACATATTTTGCTTGAAGTCTAAAAATCAAAGATCAAAACTATCAACTGTAAGAGTGCCTAGGAATGTAGCCACAGCGAGGGACCACAATCAAGAGCCCCACAGAAGTCTCAAATTTACCAGACATGGACAGAGGAACTAGAAAAAATGCCAATGCTACAACCCTCCTGTCGTCCCCGGACCAAAACGACCCAAGAGCAACAAGAGGGACGAGGGATGTAATCTGCTGTCAAAAGTCCAAAAGCTCTAGTTTCTGTCAGGTTTATACTTTTTATAAACTCCTGTCATAATTATGAATAAACGGACTAAACTCGCATCTCCTATTTCATGTCTCAAACAAAGAGGACCAGCTCAGATTACATCTCTTCTTATCATTAAGCAGCAAGGATGGGGTTACAAACGCCTCCTTTCCCTGGTTTAAAAAAAGGAAAAAGGTGCACCTTCTCTTCAGTGTCCACATCTCTTCCTGTCCAACTGTCTCCAGTAAGGTCTCCTCTCATTGGCTGAAACTGTCAGTTTCCAGGATTTACAGCTCCAGTTCTTCCTGGCTGACTGGAAGGAGGATCAGATAAGTTCACCTCCATAGGGATACACTAGGCCCACTTTGGAGTGGGGTCAGGGCCAGTCCAGCAGACGCTGGCTGATCTAGGTAACTGATAGTGGGATCAGCTGATGGCTCAACTTTTTTCATCTCCTTCTGACGTTTGTGTCACTGTCGGGCTCTCCTATAAAAGTAGGAGCACTCTTTGTTTCCACGTCTGGGCCTCTTAACAGTCACAAACAGAAATATCCCAGCGGTAGTTGATGGATGCATTTTAAGGCTAAAGTGAATGGAACAAGTTTTCTTGCACAATAATACATCAAGACACAACTCGACATTAACGATAAAGTCAGAAGAAAAGGTCACATTATCAGCAAACAACTACTGAAAAATGATTATGCAGTATCGCACAGAAGAAGGCATATTTGATAAGGTTTGTTTAATTTAGCATCGGGAAATAACCTGAAGATAAGGTGCTCTGATTGGTGTATTGATTGATCATGCTTTCTTCACGGTACAAATTCAGTCCATAATGTTGCCTCCCCAGGAAAATGTGAACTTAATGCACTTTTAAAATGAATGAACACAGTGGTGCTTCTTTCCCTCATTCATTCACTTGAATTTATATTTTTAAGAACATCTGACCAAAAAAAAAAAAAAAAACCAGAAAATGAGGCCTTTTAATTGTAATTTGTTTTAATGTGTAGGTATGTTGTTACTGTGTGGAGGCCTGGTGAACGGACCATACGCTCTGATCACAACAGCTGTGTCTGCTGACCTGGTAAGACCTGAAGCATCATGGGACATGCTTCGTGTTACTGTCTATTAGACCTGAACACCTGATGTCTCTGTTTCAACAGGGAACACACGAGAGTCTGAGAGGAAACTCCAGGGCATTATCAACAGTGACTGCAATCATTGATGGGACTGGATCCATAGGTAGGTAAAATGTTTCTGACTTTAGGATCCATACAGTATCTGCTATAGAGCGGCTCTGACTGATTATGATATCAGTATTGGAACAGATAGATATTTTCACCCTCGGGCCTTTTAAGTTCTTTTTAGTTTCATGTCCCAAAAAGCTTTCCTTCACATGTTCCACATGCTGATCCAGTTTTTACCAGAAAACTTTAAGTAGGTGAACATTGGCAGCCTTCATCTATTTCATAGGTAGAATATATGGTCCAAAGTATTTGGTCTTACCATACCAGCTTTATTTGTAAAGCACTTTAAACAACCTAAGGGCCAAAGTGCTGAACAGTTACAGTCAATAAAAAAACACATAAAAAAAAACATGACAGCAAACCTTAAACAGCCTTATATTAAACAAATAGATCAACCAGTTAAATTAAATTTGTTAAAATCAACTAAAATTTGTACTAAAAGCCAACATCCCAGGTTGTGTCGATGAGTTTTAAGAAGTGATTTAAAAACAGGCAGGGAGGACGTCTGTCTGATGCTCAAAGGCAGGTCGTTCATTTTTTAGGAGCAGCAGCAGAGAAGGGACGATCCCCTCGAAGCGTTCGTTTTGTTTTTGAGACTCTCGGGAGCAGCTGGTCTGCTGAACTGAGACAATGAGAGATTGTGTATGAGTGTCAGTGAGATAAGGTGAGGCGAGATTATTCAAAGCTTTAGAAACAAATAAAAGGACTTTAAAATGAATCCTAAAATGTACAGGCAGTCTGCAGCGAGGATAAAACAGTGGAGAGATGGTCGTGTTTTTGTGCCTGCTAAAAGATGTGCTGCAGCCTCTTTGTACCCTCTGCAGGTGAGCATTAAAGGAAGCGCTGACCCTCCTATTTAAAGTGTTACTACAGTTATCAGCTGAGTGGTATGGAGTGGATTACTGTCTCGAAGTGCTTTCTTGTAAGAATGGGCTTGACTTTCATCAGCTGCCATGAATGAAAAAAGCTTGATTTAACCACTGCTCTGGTTTGATTATCAAATTTAAGATCATTATCTACTTTGACCCCCAGGTTTTTTGGTCACTGGTTTAGTATATTGATCTAATAAATGCAGATATACATGCCGGGTGTCAGTGGATGTTCCAAAAAACATAACCTCAGTCTTCTTCTCATTCAATAGGTCAGGGTTTGGGCTGGGTGTCTTAATGCTTAAGACATTTTGAACAACGTTTTGCTTCCAACTTTATGGCAACATTTTGGGGACGGCCTTTGTAATACTTCAACGTGATTGTGCTCCAGTGCATATACCAACGACTAAAAAGATCATTTGATAAGTTTGGTGTGGAAGAACTGGACAGAGTCTATCATCATCCCCATAGAGCACCTTACCCAAAAAAGTTGTGGGAAGCTTCCAAGGAGAATGGAAGCTGTTAAAGCTGCAGAATAAAAGCCCAACAGTGAGTAAAGCTTGCTGTCGTTTGTGTTAATGAGGAAGCTGAATTTGTTTTACAACTTGATTGGCCTGCCGTGTGTGCTACTTATACAATTATCAATATGTACGTTTTGATTTATTTGTCTAGTGAAAAAAAGAAAGGCAAAAAGGCTCCTGATGAGCCAAACTGATCCGAAGTTTGTTTTAGCAGCATATGTTTCTTATCAGATGGAGCAGACTGGATGAGCTGTAGAGGAGTCAGTTTTGTCCATGGTGCGTTACAGCTTACAATTTTTTTGAAAATGCAGTTTTGTCTTGAGCTTTCTCAAGAGTAGTACAGATGTAAGATAGCCATGACAGGTTATCTATCACACTGACACTCAGGATAATTAGACAGTAATAAATTAATACCGGTAGTAATAATTAGACTGTATTATACAATTGATTAATTGTTGGAATCAACCTGATTCAAGATGGCTACCGCAACTAATCAACCTTAGCCGTAGTAATCCATAGCTGTAGTCATTTTTGCTGATATTGAGCTAAAATATGTTGTGGGTAGTAGCTGGAAGTCATCCCCAATACTTTACATACTTCAAGCACAAATGGATCGCTTGAAATTTTTTATTTAAAATTGTGCAGGTGGGCAATATGCGCCACTCGAAAAATTTGTTTTGATATGTGAGATGATGATGGGGGTGTTGTCTGCATATTTCACAGTAAAGTTTTCTTCACTAATGGATTTCAGTGAATTAAAAAAGGGCCGAGTACACGTCCCTGAGATGCTCCAGGTTTGATTTGCCAAAATTGTTGCTTAATGTGAAATTTTAAAGAGAAATTAAAGTAAATTTACTTTTTAATTTTTTTTTTCTTTTTTTTTTTTAAGGAACGCAGAACATAAATAAAATAAATACAGATTTTAAATTGACATTGTGTTAAGTGATTTTAAATTTAGTTTGGAAATGACACTAAAAAAAATGGAAATTTGAAATGGTAAAGCTGAACGTATAGTATACTGGTAAGAATTTTGGTGTTTTGAAGGAGGGAACTTTTGAATGAATTTAAAAGACTAATAAATGACAGGATGAAGCCCAACCTGAAATGTTTTGATGTGATCTCCACAGGTGCAGCGTTGGGACCTCTGTTAGCCGGTTTGATTTCTCCAACTGGCTGGAACAACGTCTTCTACATGCTCATCTCTGCTGACGTGTTGGCCTGCCTGGTCAGAAACACTGCACATTTACATTTACAGAGGCTCCAAGAGCTTTCAGAGCCTTTTTCCAACATTTATGTTGGTTTTTGACCTGAATTCAGTTTGAGTTTTGTGCTTTAGTGTGTTCAATAAAGATTGTTTGTAGTTTTATGCTCACAGTGCAGCTGACTCACGGTTCGTTTGCTGTGATTTCAGTTCTTGACCAGACTGGTCTACAAAGAAATTCGAGGCTGGTGTAGACGTCCTTTCCCAACCAGAGGGTGAGAATTAAATTTGGTTTAGAATAGTTTCACACCATTCTGATAGTTAATATTGATCTATGTATATTTCAAGTAAAAATCTACCTTTCTGTTAAAGTGTGTAACCTGTGCTTTCAAAATAAGGAATTGTCATATATTAATATGCTATTTTGAAACTCTTCATCTCAAAAGCTTTGAAATGCTCCATAGTTTGTTGAAATTTGGTGGTTTATCACTTGGCCTGATAACAAGCTAGCTTTGTTTACAGTAGTGCCAGTTGGAAGGTGGTGACTGTCAGCTTGACTGTAACGTTTCTTTTCACAGGTTTAAAGAAATCTGAAACCCAAAATCCAAACAAACAACAAACCGAAACACTGAGGAGGAAACGACTCAAACATCCTCGTTTCACCGTCCAGTGAATCAAAATCAAGCCGGAAGACTTGGAGCTGACGGTTGAAGCCTACTTATATTAAAACAGGAGAAACATGTCTTTATAAAGACCTTTTTATATATATAACTAATCAACTCATTAAGTTGTTTGAATATTCTTTTATTAAAGTGTAAATAGTGTTTCTTCTCTAATCACTTGAAAATTCAGGGAAACTAAATGAAGATGCTCATGTTTGCTGTAAAATAATGCTTTTTGCTGCATGATAAAATTATTGTAAATAGCTAAATGCATCCTGTCATCTTTTAACTTGTATCTGTGCAAACGATAAAGATTCATGTAAATGTTCAGCAACCAGCACCAGAGGAGCATGTTCATTTTTAATTTACAAGAATAACCTCCCTTCATCTGAACCGATCAGTATTTTTAATCCAGGAGTTTTCAAAGTGTAGGAGTTTTATTGTTGGTCTTCTACGCAGCTACAGCAGGAAGCAGCTCTGTGCTGCCCTGCGGTACGTGAGTCAGACACGGATGAAACAGAGGTGTCAGAGTCCAGAGCATGGATATGGAGGGTAGAATGTGGCAACATTAAGTAAATAAATACATCATGAAATAAATAAAATGTCAAATTTAAAAAAAATCTAACAATTAAATATCCCATTAAATAATTACATGTATAATTTTATTATTTAATAAACCATTACATATACAATTAGCTTGTTAAATACACAATTAAATGTCCCATTAAATAAATACCTTTTAAGTAATGACATTGTCAATTTCAAGATTTTTTTTAAATTTAAAAATACATTAAATTATTTAATAAGTAATATATTATAACAATAAATAAATATCCAAGTACAGTACTGTATAGTATTTTTGTCTCATTTGTTTAACTAGGTTCTCTTTATCTACTTGTAGGACGTGTAAAAATCTGATGATGCTTTAGGTCATTTATGCAGAAATATAGAAAATTGTAAAGGGTTCATAAACTTTCACGCTCCACTTTCTGTACCGTCCTGGGACAGAAAGTGATTGTGGAGTCGGGGCCTCTGGCAGCATTATCATGCCAAAACTCGAGAGCAAATGAGACCCTGCGCGAGCGTAAGTAAATATCCACGCCATAAACGTCCACTCTGCTCAAACATGATCACATGACAACTGATGCTGATGAAGCACTGACTGCAGAGGCTCATTCTATCTATTCTGTTCTATCGATAGGATCATGCAACAAATTGTCGTTATGATTCAGTCCAGATGCAGTTGCAGTTAAAAACATCTTTATTTTATGTCAAAGTTCCTACTGTAACATTATATAACATAAAGTTGGTTTTATTTGACAGATAAACTCAGACTCAGCAACACATTTCCACAAAATTAAATAGAACATGCAAAAAGAAGTTCAAAACGATTATTAAACATTTACAAATACAAAGAAGTGACATACGAGAGCTGACGGACAGTTTTATAAAACGTTAAAAATCAGACATAAATACTCGGTCAGGTTCTCACATCAAGGAAATATATTTTTAATGTAAGAAAATTGTATTTAAAGCAATAAAACCAACATTTTAGATACAGATTCTAGATCTGAGCACCACAGATCTCTTTGTGTCCACAAACAGCTGTTTAAAAAAAAAAGACTTGCTCTATGAAAATAGTCCCTTCTCCAAAAAATAAGAATTTATTCCTAATTGATAAACATTTATTTAAAAAGTTCTAATTAGTCTAGGGAAAAAAGTTTTTTGTTTTGTTTTGTAGAGGAAACTATGGGGTGCCATTTGTAAAGTTACACAGTCAAAAATTAACAGCAATATTTTGGTTTATTTAGCCTTTCATAAAGAAAAAAAAATTTTCAGTTATTTTTCACCATGTCATCCATACATTTATAAATGTCATAGTTCCAAACTAAATATTTAATTTACAGGCTAAATATTTAGTTTACAAACTAAATACTTAACTTGCAAGTTAA
>JARVGV010000350.1:8938316-8955966 GCA_031762435.1 Hypsolebias longignatus | reverse complement strand
TTAAATTACCTCTGCAATGCCTAACTGTATTACTCCATACACCAGTAATGAAGAATGTCTGATGTTATGAAAAGTTAATCAGAAAACACAAAATTAGCTTTAATTTGACACATTTATCTTGTTGTATGTGCTTCATTGAAAGTGGCTAAAGAATTGATCCTTACATCAAGAAATCGCTTCTCCAAAGTCAGCTTTATGTTTGTTTCTATGCTTGTTCTCTTTTTTCTCTTGCGCCCGTAGCCCTCCATCAGAGGCGGCAGAGAGGTCGAAGTGCTCATGCAGTCGGACGGTGAGTTCTCTGAAAAAGACAAAATTATCACGTCTGTTCACAACAACACATTAGTTCTCAGGTTGAACTAATTTAAAATAATAGTTGCCTAAAACACCAAATCTTTTGGCGTCTTTTTAGACTTGCTAGACCTTTGTTTCACGTATACAAGGATGCACTTGAAAGTAACACTAAGTACCTCTTTACACAACAAGATTAGCTTTTACTTCCATTTTGAGTGAATTTAAACACATTTATATTTATTAAAGAAAAACTTAAGAAAGAAAAACGAGTGAATGCTGAGGCCACAAATTTAAGCTTGAATGAACTTCAGGAAACAAACTGTGTGAAGTACTTTGCCACATTTAATAGGAAATGTTTGCTTTTCTTAAATCAGTTGTTCCCAACCCTGGTCCCTGAGGAACACCTCCCTGCTTGTTTTGGTTGTTCCTCTGCTCCAACACACCCAGTTTGAATTAAAGGGTGATCAACAGGCTTCTGTTGAACTGAAGAAAGTCATTAAACCACCGAATCAGGTGTGTAGGAGCAGAGAAACAGCTAAAACATGCAGGATGGTGTTCCTCAAGGACCAGGGTTGGGAACCACGTGATTGTGATACTTTGTCAACGTGTACCTGCGTCACTCAGCCATTTCTCCAGGAGAGGTTTAAGCTTGCACATGTTTTTGAAGCTGAGGTTGAGGGCCTCGAATCGAGATATCGTGGTCTGACTGAAATCGTTGCCGTACAGTTTTCCCATCGCGAGGCCCACGTCTCCCTGAGACGAAGCGAAACAAAAAGACGTACATCACCAGCATATCAACTTCAAAGTGAGCTGTTTTTCACCCATCGGTTCACCTCCTGACTGTCACATTTTCAAATAAAGTGTTTATTATCTGTAAAAACAGACAGAGTGAGATTCTTCTGTTACCTGAGTGAAGCCCAGCTTGATGCGTCTCTGCTTGAACGCTTTGGCAAACTGCTCCAGTTCTTCCAGATCGTTGGGTTCCTCCTGTGGCGCTACCGACATGTGCTTGGGCATCTGCAGGTGGGACATGTCCATGTGGTTCTCCATAGAAGGTCCTACCAGCCCAGCACGGCTCACACCCTGGATCAGAGCAGCACCACAGACAGAGTTCTCCACAGGTGAACAAGGATTAAAACAAGCTGCAGGATTGTGCTGCCAGTCGAGCAACTGGCTGTGAATCATATGAAACCTAAAAAAACCTTTTGGTTTGAGCAGACTCGTTGCAGCCACAGCCCCTGAGCACCACGTGGCGATGGAGTGAACCATAAACTCACGTTTTCAAAATGTTCTAGAGTCAAACGGGCCCGACGGCTGAAGCTCGACTCAGATTTGCTCGTGCACAAACTTTGCAGCACATCCACGACCGAACGTCTCTGAGAAGAATCAAAGATCAGCGCCGGACCAAGGCCTTCAGGACGTCCAAGGACTGAACAACTTTAGGAAAACTGGGCCAAAGCTGTTTTGTTTTTTTTTTTGTTTTTTTTTGTGTGTGTGTGTGTGTGTCTCCTTTATTCTCCTTTTTTAATTTTTGAGCGTGTTATTCATTGTTTTTGCCAGTTTGCTCAGCTGAGCTGCTGAACAGAATTTCATGTTTCCAAGAATAATTACAGTTCTTTTATTTTCTGTAATTTCTCCACAATGACCAGAAAAACAGGTCATTTAGTAAATTATATATTTTTTGAAGTTGTTGCTGCATTTTGGTAACTAATGACACAGTGTTCTTCATGATAGTCTGAAGTTTTATGTCTTAGTTTAAGACCTGGAACGGACTAGATGTATTTTTTATATACTGTACTGTATATATATTTATTTCGGTCATGGTTTCCAAAGGTTGGACCCAAGAATGTAGACTGACCCGAGTAAAAAATTATCTTACTTTATTTTTGACTGAACAAAAAGCTGAATGGGCAGCAAAAATACACAAGGAGTTGTAAAGAGACACGAGGAGACCGGGGCGTGGCATAAACAACAACAATGCTCGTCTGATGAGTGCAGTGGAACTGAAGAGTTAAGAGAAGCGGGGCGGACGAGGAATCAGCTGAGCTTAATGAGACGGGGGACAGGTGTTGACAGGACTGAGGTAAATGAACAGAACTACATCCTAAAAACACAGAACTGAAAATAACAAAATTTAAAAAAATTAATGACCCTAACAATAAAACACAACAGAACTATAAAATGAATAAACCACAGTTCCTGACAAATCCCAAAAGCCTTTAATCTGAAAGAAACCAGATATTTTCCCCTTGTTCATGCCCATGTCTGCTCATCTCTTGATCACTAATGTTTTAAGTTTTAGCTCACCTGTGGAGCCAGAGCAAGTCCCGACTGATGCTGAAGAAGACCAGGTTGACTCTGGGCGGGAAGGGAGAGCAGGTTCGGCTGCAGGAGGGCTGCAGAACAAAACAGCAGGATGGTTTTATTATTAAATCTGACAAACGCTGCACAGAACCAGGATCCTTAGAGCACAGGTGGATCACGAGGGTCAGAAACCATTTCTGTTTTCTGTTGGCTTCACTTGTCCCAAACAAGGCTTTTGTTTAAAATGTTTTTTTTTTAATGATTAAAATGTGTGTTTGTATCAGAGATGGGTAAGTTTGCATCAGAGGAGGCCTGCTGAAAGTTCACCTTGGTGGCTGGAGGAACTCTGGGAGAGCAGGAAGGAGGACGGAGACGACAGGTGAGACGGAGGCATCAGAACCAGCTGCTGCATGGGGTGGAGTGAGGTGAGCTCCTGAAGTAACAAACACACGGAGCCATGGAGAAAACAAACTGAAGGTATTTGTCCTTGAACAAAATCAGAGTTACTTTATTGGTCCCTGATGAGGTTAGGTGATCGTTGTTCCCTCAATTAATTATGCAAATGGAATTATTCAATTTATAATTATTTCGAGTTTATTATTTGTAAAGCTTGCAAAGATTTAGGATTAGAAATTAACCTGCATTCTTCATATTGACCAGCAGGGGGAGACTTCTTGTCAGATATCGAGTTTAAATAATAAGTTTTAGACTTTTCACCTCCTTTGTGACCCTGGAAAAGATTTTCCTAATGAATTTATGATTTATTGAGCAATTTCATGCCTTTCTCAATGCAACAGGATGTTATTTTAGCTATTGTTGTTGCAATTTAGTAAAAACAGCAGACAGGTTGAGATTAAGGTTATACTTTAATTTTGAAGTTCTTTGAGTTATGGTTTGTGTTTTTATTATCAGGTCTATTAGAGGAAAAAAACCTCAAATTGTTAAAAATATGAAACACAAAACTTTAAAGCAACATTCCTCAAACCAAAACCATCCTCAGAACTAAATGACTTACTCAACTAACTAATGAAGTTTTAATATCTACTTAAATGCTGATGTTAATTGTAATTTTTAAAAAAGAATACTTGTATATTATTACATCTGCTCAGCAGCTCAGTGTCATTAACCATCAACATAAAAACTTTTAAGTTCTTTCACAGGCGAAAGTCAAATGACTAAAACAAGAATCTGTGTCGTCTCCTCCGGTTGTTTCTCAGAGGGTGGAGAGATTTGAGAGGTGGATAATTAAGAGTGCATGAGGATTTATCCTGATGAAGAACGGGGATGAGGGAGCGTGTCTTACCCCACTCAGCTGACCCCCGTGGACAGGAGAGCTCTGGGTCAGGTGGCATGTCTTCACTGAGGAGGCTGAATGAGGAGAGTCAGTCACGTCCTCTGTCTTTATCTAAAAGACACAAGAAAAAACATCAGGTTTTATAAGACTGGAGTAACTGAGAGGGTTAGATTTACACTGAGTGTGCGCGCACACACACACACTGATGAGCCCTCGCTCCTGGACCAGTTTGTCGCTCAACACGATACAAAGAGTGATAGATGCTCAACCTCCCTCAGGCCAAACCGATATGCAAAACCCCCCCCCCCCCCCTTCCCCATACCAACCCCTGAACGCCACAGCACTTCCTCAAAGCCCTGAAAGAAAGAAAAAGTTTGCAAAAGCTTCCAGTACCTGCAAACTACACAACTGGTTTTCAGTTCACAGTGTCTGAGAGGATTTTTCATGAATAAAAACATGAAAATGTTAGTTCCTCTACCAGAGGGCCTCTGTTGTCCAGGACTTTAAAACTCTGATGCGTGTTCCTGTCTTTAACTGATGGATTGGAATAATCCACCCCCCTTTTAACATTGTTACAGTTTTATCATCTTGAGGTTTCATGTCTAAAAATTGTGCAGTTTTCAAGAAACTCAAACAGACAGAAAGTCAGTTTTCTGTGTGTTAACTGCAAGATGATGCCTCTGAAATTAGGCAAATTATTCAAATAGATCAAAAGAGTGGCAGCAGCTTGTTGTTGCTGTGTTTTTTACACAAATTATAAATCTTTTCGGCTGCTGTTTGATGGCAGAAACTGGGACGGGTCGGAGAAGAGGAGACAAAAGAATCGTGTTCAGTCAAAGCGTTTTTCTCACTTTGCAGATTTTCACACTCTGCTGCCTCCTGTTTTAAGTTTACAGTAAAAAAAAAATGCTAATCACATTACAGTGTGATGGGCTGCGGTTTTGTAATGCTGAGGTTGTGGGTTCGAGGCCAGGAAGGGCATCCGGTGTAAAACAAATTGCCAAATCTTTCATGTGAGTCCGCTCACTGTGGCGTCCCCTGAAGAAGGAGCAGATTTTGTACATTTGAGTGATGAATGTTCATGAAGCATTCACACTGTTGTGATCCATTTTCCTTCCGTACACATTTCTCATCCCGCAGTTTTCAAGCTATTTCAACAATTCATGAATCAAAACGTTCAGCTCGTTCAGGACAATCCTGCTATGACTTTTCGTATTGGTGCAACTTTAGCTTTTTGAAATATTTAGCCTTTTCTGACACACTTTTTTCCCCTCACAGGAAATGAACTGAGCTCATTTTACATCCTTCACATCTTTAGATCTGTTTACAGCCTTTTACTGCTCCTTTCATATTTTGATCTGCTTCAGCATCTTTCAGCTTCCTTGTGCAAATTTAAACATTTTCAGCTACTTTCAGCTAATTTCAGCAGTTCTTTCAGCTGTTTTGTGCTTTCAGATTCTTTCTAACTACATTTGTGTGCGTCTTCTAACTTATTTCTGCTAATTTCAGCTTATACTCCTTTCAGCTTATTTCTGTGTTTCAGCTTTTTCTACTCTTTCAGCTACTATATAGCTGTTTTATGCTAATTTATGTTTTTCAGCTAATTCCACATTTTTTGCACTCTTTTAAACATTTTTCATCCTAATTCAGTCATAATTTCAGCTCCTTTCTACATTTTAAGCTCCTTTTCAGCTGATTGTTTTGCTAATTTAATCTTTTTTCAGATAATTTCCACTTTTTTGTGCTTGTTTTTACTTATTTCAGTCTAATTAGACAAACATGTTTTTCCTGATACCATACCACACCACATCATACCATATATACCACAATATTATACCTCAGGTTAAACAACTGAAATTGCTTGGAAAACATGAAAACCTTTCTGATCATTATGTCTGCTGGAAACCAAAACTGGTCCTCCAAACGTTTCTACTAAAAAGAAACTGTCCAGATGACCTGATTGAGAATTATCAGATTTGACACCTGGATTATTGAGCATTAACATTCTTTTCCTGATCATTTAAGCTTGTTCTACTTTTCAGCTACCTTTTTAGGTAATCTTTAGCTGATTTCAAATAAATTCAAGTTTTTCATATTAATTTCAGCTACTTTCAGCCTAACTTCTTTACACTAAGTTTAGCTCGTTGTACTTTCAACTTTTTTCTGCTATTTCAGTCACCATTTAGTTGTTTTATACTAATTTTAGCTTTTTCAGCTAATTCCACTTTTTTTATTTGCTCATTTCAGATACTTCCACTTTCTAATGGTAATTTAAGCTTCTTTCTGACTTTTCAGCTATTATTAGCTAATTTCAGCTGTTTAAAGCTATTTTCCTAATTATTATGCTCATTTCTGCTTATTTAAACTTAATTCAGCAAATGTGTATTTTTTTCTGCTTCATTCTTCTAATTTAGGTTTGTTCTTCCATTTCAGCTGCTTTTCAGCAAATTATTCAGCAATAAACTTTCACACTGCATTTTCACAGGAAATGTGATATTTCTCTATTTATCTTTATGTTCATTCCATGTTCTGGTTGTAAATCTGTTTTAAACTCCTGCTGTTTGTCTTTGACTTTATTGTCCACCCGTGTAACGTGTGATCTCCTCCGCTGTTAAAAGATGTTGCAGAAGAAATAAATAAACTGTTGAGAACTTCTTTATCAGCCGAAGTGATTCAACAAACAGCTGCAGGCCTGGAGTTCCCCTCTCTCTGAACTCTTCTAACGTATAATGTGGAGTTTGTTGGGAGGTAAAATGATCCAACAAGAACTTTTGTCCGTTTCTGGTTTGTTTACAGAGACTCTGTCAGGGACTGTATCTGAGGTGGGAATGTGGAGTTTAGTTCAGCGTTTTGCCCTTAAAGGGAGCAAACTACTTAAATATGAAACCACTCTGCTTGGATCAGTCCTTTATGAAAAAGGTTTGTAACAAATGGCTTTAGAATCATGTGCCTTTTATAAAGATAACAATAAGGAAAAGCAGAAATGTTTAATCTTGGCTCAATGAATGTGATTTACTAAAAGCAGCCGGTGCTGCTGGCATCATGACGGCGTGGAGATGTTTGGTTCAGCTGCAGGTTGAGAGAAGAGGTTGTTCCTCCCACCGTGCAGGAAACAAACTTGCTGCACGTGAGCAAAGACGACAGAGTTTTTCCACAAAGCCCTCCTGAGTCATCAACAGAGAGCTCTTTCATGCAGCCCAGATGAATGGGAACCAGAGGACAGGAAGTGACATCACAGGAAGAACTCACCTGCCGACTGAAGTCGAGCCCGTTCCTCTCTGAATGTGGGAAGAGAAAGAAAAAAGAAGTTCAAATTTTAAACTGTGATTCTGCAACAAAGACTAAAGATATTTGTGTTTTCAGATTTATTTATTAGGGTTTGTTACACGTTTACAGCACGACTGAGAAGTGATGGAACACAAACAACAAATAATAAACAAACCCACAAAACAGAAACGAACACTGAAAAACAGATTGGGACTATTAGCTGTGGTGGCCATCTTGAATTTAGTTCACGCCAGATATTTACTTGTAGTTGAAGATTCAGGGTTTACCATCATCTATATATTTCTATTTGTCCATCCATCTATCCGTCCATGCATCCATCTGTCCATCATCCATCCATTCACCCATCCATCCATCCATTGACATACTTCTATATATCATCCATCCATCCATATACAGTACTTTTATAAATCCATCCATCCATCCATGTACTTGTATATATTCTCTATCTATCCATCCATCCATATACATGTACTTCTATCTATCCATTCATCCATCCATGTACTTCTATATATCCATCCATATACATGTACTTCTATATATCCATCCATCCATATACTTCTATATATCCATACATACATCCATACATCCATCCATATACGTCTATATATCCATCCATCATCCATATACATCCATGTACTTGTATATATTCTCTATCTATCTATCCATCCATCCATATACTTTTATATCATCCATCCATCCATACATCCATAGCGGGTAAAGATAATGGTAGTCAGTCAGTCAGTTAGTTAGTTAGTTAGTTGGTTAGTTGGACTTAATTTCAAGCCAGAATTGGTGACTTTTTTTCTTGGAATAAAATAAAAAGTTTAAAGTCAGATTAACATACACAACATGTAGTGTTTAAAGTTTAAACTGTTTTTCAGATTAAATAATCTATTGACTCGTTGAGGGGATGGGGGAGTGGTGGCGCAGAGGTTAGAGGAGGTGAGCCTGTGTTTGGAGGGTCACCATCAAAATGTGGTGGGAAAGGTGAAACACCCACACCTGTCTCCACCCTCATTTGCCCTGATCTGGGTCCTTGAGCAAGGCCCTTAGCCCCCACCACCTGCTCCCCCGGGCGCTCTAGATAGCAGCTCTCTGCTCCACACAGAGGGCTGTGGTAGCTTGGGGGTTTGTGGATGCGTGAGGAAGGACACCCGGTGTAAAAACAATTGCCAAGTCTTTGTGCGAGTTAAAATGAAGAAGGGAGCTGCTGAAAGAAAAATAAATTGAATCCATCATCCATTATCTTTACTGCTTTTTCTCTTTTGAGTTGTGGGGGTCACAGGTGCTCATGTCCAGCTATCACTGTGCGAGAGGTGGGGGACACCATGGACAGGTCTCCAGTCCATCACAGGGACACATCGAGACAAACAACCATTCACTCTCACACCTAGGGACAATTTTCAGGTCTCTCTTGTAAATGAGTCCCCGAGGCTCAACGGGATCAACCTGTGTAAATAAAGGTTGAATGAATTTAGACCAGTCATCATGCAGGTTTTTGGTCTGTGGGAGGAAACTGGTCCCGGAGAAAACCCACGCATGCACAGAGGGAACATGCAAACTCCACCCAGAAAGGCCCCCAGACCGGGATTAGAACCTGTGCCATCTGTTCACTGAGAGGCAGCAGCTCTAACTGCACCACCGTGCCGCCAAAAAATGAATCATTACGTGAAAGTAACCAAAGCAGTTCAAAACAAAAAGAGTTGTTTCTCTGTGTTGAAAACATATTTTTATATTTTCAAACATGAATTTGAGCCCCCCCCCCCCACACACACACACACACACACACACACCCTCCCAGCCTGCTGGCTGTTGACTCCTAGATGTTCGTTCAAAAACACACGAGTGTTTTTAAGAAGCTCGTGTGTGCACAGACAGATCACAGGGAGGACGGTACAAAGGTTAAGCTCACATCATTTGAATGTCAAATTGGGCCTTTTGGGTGTGCGTGCGTGTGTGTGTGTGAGAGAGAGAGAAATTAGGGTGGGTGCACACTGTGAAAAAACAGAAAACTGGAGAGAGACAGAGCGAAAGAGTCAGTGAACTACGTTAAACACAGAATGCAAATACATTTATAATCCCACTGCTGACCCCCACCCCCACCCTGCCCCCACCCAGCAGAGCCAGCTTCACAGCCAAGGTTCCAGTATGGAAATGACCAAAACATGCAAATCAGCTCCGAGTGCAGGAAGCCTCCATGCGCGCGCACACACACACACACACACATTAATTAGGGTAGGTAAGTACAGAAAACTGAAGGGGAAAAAAAACCTTATTTGAGAAATTCTCTAATGTTTTTGAAACTTTTCTAAACCGACCAGAAGAACGGACAGAACTCCAACTTCACTCCACGTTTAGGGCTGACAACATCAACTGTTTTCCACTCACACACACACACACACACACACACGACTCTGACGTCACAACGAAGTTAATTGGAAACATTCAGGCGTGGGCAGGAAATTACACAATATTCTGTGTTTGTGAACACAAGTAAAAGAAAAGCCCTGAAAAAAAAACCAAAAAACTTTTCATTAATCTACGACTAAATATAATCATCCTTTTTATTTTGTACAAGCTTGATTTAATAATCTGTTCATTTCTATGTAGTTGTGACGACAGCACTGAGTCCAAAACAAATTTCTCCAACTGGACATAAACACAAGTAGCATCGTAACGCCGTGGATTTGATCTTACCAGACTGTATTTGTACCAACTGTAATGTAGTCATTCAACATATATTTATACAAGTTAATCTCATAATCTCACACCATCTCATTTTCAAGAGAGACCTTGTAAAGTACTGCATTAAATCTGTGTTGTATCGTATTGAATCGCTTCAATTTGTTTTGTGTCTCATTGTTCTGTATTTTATTGGATCTAACTGTACAGTGTTTGTATCACGTTTTTATACTTTTGTAGTGGATAAGAGTACGGTCACATAGTTACATTACATTGCATCAAATTGTCTTTTTTGTATTGTAGTCTATTGTATTACATTGTTTCATTACATTGTATTGTTTGTATGGTGTCATAAAATGTATATTAATTATATAGTACTCTTTTGTACTGTATTTTTATTTTAATGTACTGTATTTTATTTGTATCATAATATATTGTATCATGCAGTACTGTATTACATTGCATTGTGTATCATTTTTGCATTATATTGTATCATATTGTGTATTACATTATGTACTGTATTATGTAACATGTTGTTTTTTGTTTGTTTGTATTTGAGTTGCATTGTCTTTAAAGTATCTGTATCACAGTGTAATGTTGTATCCTATAGTATAAGTCACATGTGAAGTCACATGTCAAACTCAAGGGCCAACAATGGCCCTTGTTAACGTCCTATCTGGCCCCCAAGATGATATTTTAAACGTGAAATATTTTATCACTTATACGTTTGCATAAATTTTTTTAGTGCAGGCTTCTCAAGAATTGGCCAACTTTGAAGTCAAGAAAAATACAATTTAAATTTCCAGTAATCTTTGATTTTGATGTAGAAAGAGCGACAGAAAATCTAATGAGAACGACCAAGTTCTTGTTGAGGAACCATCTACCAAGAAAATATCTCAGTTCTGACTTGAGTCAACATATTGACTGATGTTGCCCCCCCCCCCCCACCCCCACCCCCAATTTTAAAGTTTGGCCCCCTTTTTTATGTTGTTTTGTATCGTTTTGTCTTTTCAGCCTCATTTTATTTTGTTTCACTTAAGTGAGTCCATGTAATATCACTTAATCTTTAAAATCCAACATTCCGTTGGGTTTAAATGTTTATTAGCTGAGTATTTGTGAAAGTTTGTGACACCAAGTGAAATAAACTATAAATCTGAGTTTAATTTGTTTGGATTTCTATGGCACAGACAGTAAAACAGACACATATTCACCGTTTATTTTTCATCTTTAAGAGGAATCAATGCTCTAATCCGGAGAAATCAAGTTTTCAAATGCCTCCTATGGATATTTTCATTTTTTTACCGTCTACTTTTAACTGTCTCTCATTCAAAACCAACTTACAGAGTAACTACTAACTCGGACGATATTTGTTTAAAATTTGACTCTAAATATTGGATCTATATTAATCTGTCTCACTGATTTGTTACCTGAACCATGTGAACCACTGTGGCGCCGCTCTGGTAGTTAAAGCACAAATGACCGCGGCTGAGAAAAGATCATGGGAGCAGTACTGTATTTATTTCAACCTATTTAAAAGATTTCCTTTTTTTAAATTTTTTTTTTTTTTAACTTTCATTCTGGTCACTTGATCTACTTTGTCTTTAGCTTATTAAAAAAACAATAAAAAATAAAAGGTGTGACCAGATTACAAAGTTTCACTCGGGAATTTAAAATTTAGTTCAGTTTTCAGTAATTCATTTATTTTTGGAATTTTTTTTCTCTCAAGCTATGAGCAAACCTTCCACCTTTATTCTCAACTTGAAAAAAAAAGTTTGGGATTAAACAAACTCTTTCTTTGTTTTTCACAAGAAATTTGTCATTAAAAATACATTTTCCACAACTTTATGTCAAATTAGACGTTTTACACGACAAGTACCAAAACCAGCAAGTACTAAAATGTGTAACTCGAAAAATATATGTATACATTTTACATCTAACTATATATTTTTAAACATTTTAAACAGGATTAATTTACTGAATGATATCTATGACCCTGTAATATGATGAAATGTATTTTTTTACTCCGTTCCCATGAGTATTATTAAACCAAATTTGATCAGTGAAAAAAATCTATACAGAAAAAGCAAAAACTGTTTCACCTTTAAGATGGTTCTAACTTTTTAATTATACCTTCACTGGAATCTCAGTGAATGTTTAGAAGTACTCGATGTACGCTAAAAACTCAAAGGTTCTCCTGAACTTTATCAAAGGTGCAGTTTAAAGAGTCGTTCTCAGATGTTATTTTGAAATGCGGGTCCACATTCAATGTAAACAAAGGCCTTTTAGTTTATAAAATTTGGTTACAATCTTTCAAATTTCAGGACACAAAGCTTCAATGTTTAAGACTTTGTTCCCTACTTCCTTTAGACCACTTGCCGTGACATTGCTGTATCTTTAAAGTTGTCCATAAAACCATCCAGATTTAAAATTATGTTTTAAACAAATTTTCGGGTTATGATGCTGTAACGCCAATGGTTCTCGTGACGACGAGGAAGAAAACTGTAAGTGGGAGAGGAAGTGGTGGAAACTGTAGCTAATGATGTTTACTATTGGAGGTTTCCTTCCTCTGTCATGTTGTTTTTGTGACTATTTTAGGTAAACTCTGAGTATTTTCTCTAATGAAAAGCATTAATAGAGAACAGATATTCATTTACTGATTCTGTTCATAAACATGATTTCTCTGTGCAGCCAGGAAGAGGTCCGGTTCAGTGGTCTCAGGATTCCGTCTCTGCTCTTTGCAGATGATGTGGTACTGTTGGTGTCATCGTGCCGTGATCCTCAGCTCTCACTGGAGCGGTTCGCAGCCGAGTGGGAAGCGGCTGGGATGAGGATGAGCGCCTCCAAATCAGAAAAGGTCAGATTACTCTGTTCGGGTCGAGGGTGAGGTTCTGCCTCAGGTAGAGGGAGTGAGGAAAGAATGGAAACTGACAGATGGATCGGTGCAAATGTTTGCAGTATTGGCAAGAAAGTTCATGCTCAATAATCCAGGTACCAAATCCAATAATTCTCAGTCGGGTCATCTGGACATTTTTTTTCTTATAGAAACGTTTCATCCTCCATCTTGGCTCCAGCAAACTGGTTGGTCCACTTAAGATGTTTACTGCTTGGTGGGGAAACAGTTCGCTGGAACTCTGACTGATGATGTCCTCTGAATGGAGGATGAAACATTTCTATAAAAAAGAAACTGTCCAGATGACCCGACTGAGAATTATTGGATGTTTGCAGTATTGCGTACACTGTGCCGGTCCATTGTGGTGAAGAGGGAGCTGATCTGTAAGGCAAAGCTCTATGTTTACCAGTCACTCTACATTCCTCCCCTCACACGTGGCCACAAACTCTGGGTAGTGACCAGAAGAACGAGATCCTGGATACAAGCGGTCAAAATGAGTTTCCTCCAGAGCAGGGGTCTGCAACCTGCGGCTCTGGAGCCACATGCGGCTCTTTGGTCCCTCTGCAGCGGCTCTTTCAAGCTTTGACCAAAACTGAATTGTTAGTTATACAAACAACAAAGAACGACTAGTTTCAGCAGTTTTTCTGTCATTTCATTTGCGAATATGTGAATATTGGGACAAGTACAAGGAGTAAAAGATTAACTTTATGCTTTATTTCTATACTTAATTCATTTTTCCACAATAAAAAAAAAACCTAGGTTTGTATAGGTCATAGTTTTTATTAACAAACCCTCTCTTTAAAATAATCTGTTTTATTTTTTTTCATTTGTCTTAAATTGTAAAAAATAAAAATTAGTTATTTTATTTTTATAATTTCACCCCTAGTGGCCACAAAAGCCCCTTCCAACAAACCTAAAGTGGCCCATGGGCCACCAGTTGATTACCACAGTCATAGTATGTTGCGGCTCCGAACACTTTTAATTTAGTGGACAAAGGCGTAAAATGGCTCTTTTGATTGTAAAGGTTGCAGACCCCTGCTCCAGAGGCTAGCTTGACTCTCCTTTAGAGACAGGGTTCAGAAGTTCAGTTAGAGACTCAGAGTCGAACCACTGCTCCTCCACATCGAGAGGAGCCCGTTGAGATGGTGCAGGCCTTTGGTAAGGATGCTTCTGATGCCTCATAGGAAGGCTTTCCACATATGTCCAACTGTGATGAGACCCCAGGGAAGACCAAGGACACGCTGGAGAGATTCTGTCTCTCTGGACCTCCGTGCTCAAGCTGCTGCCCCCAAGACCCAACTCCAGAACAAGTGGTAGAAGATGATGGAACTGATTAATGGTGATAAAACCAAGGGGATGTTGTTTTCTAACAGAACGTTGGTGCCTCTAGTTCTCCCCCCATTTCATCCACGCTTGGTGCTCCTATTGAGTTAGAGGATTCTTACAAATACTTGGGAATTTTAGCTGATGCCCAAATCTCTTTTGAGCCGCATGTTGAAGCTTGATAAAGAAGCAGAAGATCAAACTAGGTTTCTTTTTTGGAAATAGATCTTGATTAACTCTTAATGCTCAGAAACAACTTGCAGCTGCTACTTTCCTACCGGCCATTGACTATGGTGACAGTATTTACATGAATGCCCCTGCCAGCTTCTTGCAGATGTTGGACGCTGTCTACCATGATGGCGCGTTAAGATTTGTAACTGGTTGTAACTACCGTACCCATCACTGCACTCTGTACTCATTGGTCATCATTATCTACACGTAGGCTCTCACACTGGTACATCTTCATCTATAAATCTGTACTTGGCCAGAATCAGAATCAGCTTTATTGTCATTGCACCGAAGCACAGTGAAATTATATTTCAGTACACCCCGTCCGAGAGAAACATGAACAAACAATAATGGTGAGACGGAGGTGACTCAGGCTGCCAGCTTTGAGAGGCCCAGTCTTTTTTCAGATAAGGACAAAAAACACGAGGGGGAGTGGAGGTGTAAAAAGTTAAATCTTGCATTGTGTCCTAAATGGGACACAGTGTGAAAGTTGCCACAAAAAAAAAAAGACCTCAGCACATAAACGGCAACATGATGATGACATCATAATGTGTTTATGCGTGAAGGGGCCGACG
This sequence comes from Hypsolebias longignatus, assembly GCA_031762435.1. NCBI lineage: Eukaryota > Metazoa > Chordata > Actinopteri > Cyprinodontiformes > Rivulidae > Hypsolebias > Hypsolebias longignatus. Next base: position 8,941,091 of record JARVGV010000350.1, on the reverse strand, counting down.
AGGGCAGTGAGTTGTCCGAGGGCCCTGCCAGAAAGTTCCATAGTCCTGATAAAGATGGCACAGTGTCTATCAGCCGGCTCAACTCTGACACAGATCCACAGACGTCCTCAGGAGGAGAGCGATGGTGGGCGGGGAGCTTCTCATTCACAATAACAACCAGGAGAAGTTTGAGATAGCTGGTCAATTCAAGGCTGAGTGGGGAAGCCAAGTTCAGATAACACAATTATTTTGGGTCAGGCAGCCTCTGCTTGATTTCATGTCTGCCGTCATAGTTCTGCCGGTACGTCTCACTGGTGATTCCAAACAGCCAAATGTTGCTGTCGCACCGTCTGACTGAGCTTGTAGCTTCTCAAAGGTCAATTTCTTCCCGCCAGTGAGTCCCAGAAGCTGCAAGGGGCCTGCCATTCTCAGAAATTGTGTCCAGCTTACGGCTCAGCTCATGCAGCGTCAGGATTCAAAAACCTCCGGATTCAAAGAGGGGGTGTCGTGTAAACGATCGGCAGAACCGCAGAGAGAAAGGAGCGATTTCACTCAAAATACGCGCCGCGTAAACGGCCCCTGAGAGGTAGGACTTTCAGGAATCCACAGTGAATCCAGTTGTTTGGGTGAAACGTTTATCTCAGGACTTGCTGAGATAAACGTTTCTGTTTCCTTCGAGTGACGAGGACTCACCTGAACCACGTCTCGTTTCTATTTAGAGCCTCAGAACGCAGAAACAAGAGTTCAGGTTTGTCTCGGAGATTTCAGTTTGCTTTGACAAGAGTTCATGTCTAGGGATCATTTCCATTTTCCCGTTGATGTGGGTGGGGGTCTTCTGGAACAGGAGACCCCGATGAGAAAGACACCAAGCTGAGGGTCCTGAGATGACCACCGGAAAACAACTTAAAAACTGAAGATCTGCATTTGCTTGAAGCAAAAGCAGATCTTCAGTTTTTAAGTTCTGCTTTTGCTTGAAGGGAACGCATTCTGAGCAACTCCATGTAACGATGTGTGATATGAATCACTCTCAGCTACTACCACATCTGTTTTCAGGTCAGTACCTGCAAACTTTGCAGGACCACAGCCCCTTTTAGTGTTTTCAATCATCAGTTAGCTGTGGCAACCATCTCGAACTGAACTGGCTCCAAAAAATTATTTCCTGGAAGTTTTATTTAAATTCATCCAGTGCTTCATGAGATATTTTGCTAACAGACACAAGAAACAACATCAATGTCCTTATTTGTATTTTGGCTGTGGGAAATACTGGTTTTAACGACTAAATAATAAAACCAGATGTCTTTAAGATGAAATTTGTGTTGACAGGAGTCACAAGTCTTTTCGGCTGTTGTCTTTGTGGCTCGGAAGCTGTAAAAAGTTTGGGAACCACTGGTCCGTACCGGCAAGAGCCCGGACCTTTAGCAGAATCGTTCACTTCTCACGTGCAACCATTGTTCGAACTAAAAGTTCCACTTTTTTTTTTTTTTTTTTTTTGCTGCTGGTTCCTGGTTTTTGTGCTGCGGCTGGTTGATGTCCTCAGCCTCTGGGCAGTCTCTCAGAGAACAGCCTCAGGGGTGACCCAGAACTGAAGCCAACCGTCGCACATGCACGCACGTGCACGCACAGGTGCTCTGCTTCATGTAAAACACAGAGGACTCTTCAATCTAAAAGCAGTTGGCTGAGAAGGCCCAACCTCCTCTCAGATAATCCAAACAAAACATTATTCCTGGCAGTTTTCATGGCGTCATAATCTGCTCTGGAAACGATGGAATAAATGGAGAACCGCTCCAGTTTGAAGCTGGTGAAGACGACGCTGTTGTCCAGAAGAGCACCTGCTCAAACTGGGTGGCTCAGATGGAGCCGTGGTGACGGTGAAACCTTACCTGTCTGCTCTGCTGACGCCTCCGACTGCTCCGCCGTGTCCGAGCTCATCTTAATATCTGTAATGATAAATATGGCTGATTTTCCTACAGGATCGTGACTTTACCGGAACAATGAGGCGCTCAGGCCACCCAGGAAAATGATCTTGACTTTATCCTAACGCGCCCTCCCCTCTGAGCCACCGCACCGACAGGACTGAACCCTACCTGTGCTGTTCAGAAGCAAGGACTCACCTGAGATGATGTGAGCTCGCTCTGCTGCTGCTTCTTCTTCTGTCTGTTTAAGGATGTGCAAGTGTGTGGATGAAAAGTTTTGGGAATCCACAGCTGCTTATGAGCATTTTCCTAAGTGGAGAAGCGTTCACCTCTGCAGTGCACCCTGCGCCGCCTGATAAGCTCATTTGCATGTGTCTCTGTGTGTCCTATCCAGCTTCAGAGCGTTTGCATAAAACAACAATTGAGAAATGCAGCCTCTGCGTGCGTGCGTGTGTCTGTCTGTGTGTGTGTGTGTGTGTGTGTGTGTGTGTGTGTGTGTGTGTCTGTGTCTGAACAAAAAAAAACAACACAAAATGTAAACAGGAGGATGCAATGATTTATGTGTCTTCTAATTTGTGTTTAATTAAAACCAAAAAAGGAGGCAGCATGGAGATAGTCAAAACTGAGAAATGTCTTTGTTTTTGTCAAAGATAATAAATAATAAATATAAAACTTCTGAAGACGTTTTGGTTGGTTCTCACGCAGCCATTGACCAAAAGGCCCATCAATTTGTTAAAAATCTAACTAAGCAAAAAAAAAAAAAAAAAAAAATTATATGTGAAATGTATAAGGAGAAGAGAACTGAGATAAAGAAGGTGTTAAAGCTGCTGCCAGTTGCTCATTGTGGTCACCATGGTAACCTGCGTCTCTCGCTCCCTGACTG
>JARVGV010000350.1:8920808-8935001 GCA_031762435.1 Hypsolebias longignatus | reverse complement strand
ATTAAAATAAGTTAACATTGTTTATCTGAGGAGTAGACTGCCATGAATTTAACTCCATCGCTGAACTCTCATCTTGACCAAGCATGAAGTTGACAGTGGAAAGGAAAAACTCCCTCATGAGGGAGAAACTTCCAGCAGAAACAGGCTCTGGACAAGCGTCCATTTGCTTCGACCAATTGTATTTGAGAGGAACAGATACACAATGGCAGGTCGAGAATCAGATGTTAAGATAGAAATAATCTCAAATGAAAACTATTCAGTTTTTACAGTTCATTAGGAAATAAAGTGAATTTGTCCTCAAAACTCTAAGCCTATAGCAGCATAACAAGAGTCAAAATAAAATGGTAATCGTAACTGTTTTTACTATTATTCAATACTGTATATTAAAGCAGAAATAGTGGAAAAACGGGAGAAAATGAGAATTTGGACTGTAGTGAACAATTATAACCGGAGAAGGCGCTACAGCTAGTAAAGGAATTATCCACTGTCGTAAAATTTAACGAAGAAGAAATGGAGCCATTTGATTGGTTGTTGCCAGGGTACAGACAGCCTCAGATTAACCGCTACATCTTTGGTTTAGGGGCAGAAAGTGGCCTTATTTATCCGAGCGAGCCGAGACGAAGTTCTTAACGCAGCTCGGCGTAGTATTTCTTAAAACATTTATTTAAGTTAAAAATCTGAACCAGCGGACATGTCGTGATACGAAGCAGCCTTTTCCGGATGGTTTGTTGATCAGGTGGAGCAAACGAATCCGAGTCTCCGGAGAGGTGAGACCACCCGCTAACCAGACATCTAAAGCTAGCTTCGCAGCTAAAATAACAACAGCTCATTTCTGGCTGTTTTTATTGGTTCGAGCCCTTTATCCGTCTCAGGTTCAATAATTCGAGTAGCTGCTGTTTTAATGGATGAAGGGCTGTTTTCTGTCACAGGTTTGTGTCCGCTGCTGTAGCTGGGCCTCCCTCCTGTGTTGACTCTCTGACAACCATCCGTCAGCGATAAGCAAGCAGCTGCTGCCAAAGAAAAACTTGTTCATTGTTTTTATCCACCATGGCCTGTTCCTCCTACCTTGCACTTTAACCCTTATAAGCAAGGATGCAATGCAGAATATTAACATTTAGGCACTAAGAAGTGCAGATAATGACATTAAATAATTACGTTTAGCACGGTCTGTAACGTGGCAGGCTTGAGCTGAAAGCTGAGGACAACATGTGGGTGATTTTTGGTAGGTCTTGTTTGTTTCTGAGCCACCTTCGTGTTTGTGTATCACTCAAATGAAGGTGTATTTTGATGGCAGGGTCCCATCATGCAGGTGAAGGTGTGCCTTTGTTTTAATGGTGATTTTTTCATGTTAAAGTTGAGTTTTTGCCCAAAAACTTCATGACCAGAGTGTTGAAAGTAGTATATTTAAAGGAGTGTACTGTACATGACCCTCAAATAAGGGGGAGTGGTGATGCAAAGTTAGAGAAGGTGGGCCTGTGATTGAAAGGTCGCTGGTTACACTCCCCGAACAAACAACATCAAAATGTGGGTGGGAAAGGTGAACCACCCACACCTGCCTCCACCCCTATTTGCCCCACTTTGGGCCCTTCAGCAAGGCCCTTAGCCCCCACCATCTGCTCCCCCGGTGCCCTGGATAGCTCTCTGTTCCACACAGAGAGCTGTAGTTGCGTCAAAAAGGGCATCCGGCGTAAAAACGATTGCCAAGTCTTCGTGCGAGTTAGTTCACTGTGGCGATCCCTTAAGAAGGGATCAGCCGAAAGAAGAAAAGAAACAAAAACAAACATGATCCCCAAATAAGATGTCAAGCTTGAGGATGATTTTAGAAATTTGTGATGAAATTGACAGGATAAATACGCTTTCCTGGTTTTAATTTCAGTCTTATAAAGGTGACAATGTGTTTTGACTCCAAGAAGAAAAATGGAAAAACGTAAGAATTAACAGTTTATTTTCTTTCACAAGGTTCAGCAGCAACATAAAAAATTAAGTTTTGTAACCAAGTGGTTTTACTGTGAAACTTCAGCCATGATGCAGCACCTGCTACAACCAGCTGTAGCCCACAGTTTTGTTATACTATTTGGCAAAAATGCTCTATTATGTTTTATTTTTGGTGTGCACGGTTTTCTAATATTTGATAAATGTATCAGGGTATTTATAAATGTATGTTTGTTTAAATCAAGCCGTTATTGTTCGCTCTGTTGACCTCAAATTGTAGAGAATCGACAAGTGTTTCAAAACTAAAGCATTGTTGTTGTTATTTTAAATTGTGTAATTTATTGTTTATTTTAGAGCACTTGTTTTGTTTGTCACTGAGATCAAGAACCTGAAACTGTCTGAAATGGATGAACAAAGTGTTGAGGTGCGTTTAACACACAAAACTCACTCCATTAAAGCATTACATGTTTTTTTTTTTTTTTTTAATTATTAATTTTTCTATTATTCCTAATGAGCACTCTAATACAATTAGTACACATTCTGCTCTGGAAACCCCCAAATCTTCAGTTTTTTGATAATGTTGACATCTTTGAGTGCTGTAAATTGAGCTGGTGTGGTGTGAAGCTCTCCTTCTCTTTGCAGAGCATTGCTGAGGTGTTTCGCTGCTTCATCTGCATGGAGAAACTGAGGGACGCTCGCCTCTGCCCGCACTGCTCCAAACTTTGCTGCTTCAGCTGCATACGAGTGCGTGTTAATACTTTTTTTTTTGTGTGCGTGTTTATTTTCTTTTCAACTTCTCAACTTAAAACTACCGAACTATTTAGTAATGCCAATGAAGGAGCTCCTGATTTCATTCAATAGTAACAATCTGACTCAGAAACACTGTCGTACTGAAAACATTGTCCCACATTTTCTGACACTTTACTAAAAATGTAAACAGTTGTCATCTGACCATTTTACACCTGTGTAGCATCTGTGAGCTTTACAGCACCATTTTCACTCAAATTAAGTTCCCCTTTGTTTTCTGCACCTCAATGATTGTTTAAGAGTTGTGTCTCTACTTTTCAAATTATAAAACCTATTGCACGTTATAGCATAAAGGACAACTACTTTTTACACTTCATATTTGACATGTTTGGATCATTTAAAGGTTTTGTCTTTAGAGAAATTACTAGGAAAAAAACAGCAGTTTCTCAGATAAATTCTGATTTATGTCTATGACAGTTACAGTCCTGTTTGCTTTGGGTGGGTTAAAACTTTGTATTCAGGATCAAATCTTTTGTCTGACAGCGATGGCTGACGGAGCAGAGGGCCCAGTGTCCACACTGTCGGTAAGAGCCTGATGACATTCTTCAGCTTCTTTTCAACATCAAACATTTCAACACAAACTGAAGATGTTTGAGAGAAATAAGCTTCAAGATCTCAGTCAATAAAACATAATTACAGACAATAGATAACAGGAATAAAGTCATTTTTTTTAGCTATGTATTACTGAGCATCATTACAGATCTCTGTGGGTGAAGAATTATGATCATGTGTTAAATAGTTTTAATATACTTTATCAAATATTGTGCGTGTTGTTCACCCAGAGCTCCGCTGCAGCTCAGGGAGCTGGTGAACTGTCGCTGGGCAGAGGAGGTCACCCAGCAGCTGGACACCCTGCAGCTCTGCAGCCTCACCAAACACGAGGACAACGACAAAGACAAGTGAGCAGCTCCTTAATCCTCACAATTCTTACTTCCAAATGCTTTCCAAAAGTTTAAACCACGCCCCCTTTCTTTATATTTTACTTGTAAGAAACCAGATTTTCTTCTGTGAGGTGTTTATTTTTCTTAAAAATGGTTTTATGCCTATTTTTTGTAGATTTCTTTGCCGTTTTCTAATTTCATTCCAGTGCCTGATTGTTTTCAGAGAAAGTTTATGTTCACGTCACTAGATTTTGTACTTTGAATTATGTGTGTATAAAAAGTGGGTTACCAAACAACACACTCTGAAAATGTTCACGTTCTGGACAGAAAATTAAAGAAAAGCAACCAAGATCCAGAACAAAAAACAAACAAAAAAAATAAAAAACTGAATAAAATCTTCAAAAAGCTCAGAAAACTTTTAATCAAGACCACCTTAAGAATTTACAACCAAAAATTCATGTGTTTAGGAGTACCTAATTACAATTTTGCAAAATCCATTAACTCTTAAGTAGCAAAGAGATTTTAAACATTTTATTTTGTTTTGCTGATTAAACATTTGCTAAATTCTGCCAATTTAACACTTGTTGTCTTAAAATAAAATAAAAAAAAATCACAAGGTTGGTGATGTGGAACTATTCGTAGGAAAGTCAGATGTTTGCAGAGCAGTTTTACGTTCCTCTCATTTATCTCTTCTTCATGTTCTTATTCTCCAGATGTGAAAATCACCACGAGAAGCTGAGTGTGTTTTGTTGGACTTGTAAGAAATGCATCTGCCACCAGTGTGCCCTCTGGGGAGGCATGGTACGAGGCACAGCTTGATTTTTAGTTTACAGTCTGCACATGAAGTTAAAAATAAGCATTTCAATAACATATTGAATTCCACCTGATCAAAGTAGGTCTAGGTAATTACTGTCCTTTTAAAAGTTTAGCTGGTTCTTATACAACTTCTTATTTCTCCTAATGTTGCCTAAATTAATACATATTCCACTGTCAGTCAGAGAATTAAAGCAAATCTTCCCATTGCAGATGCTAAAACCTGACAATGGCTGATGTTTTTTTTTTTTTTTTTAACAGCATGGAGGTCACACCTTTAAACCTCTGGTGGAGATTTATGAGCAGCACGTGACCAAAGTGAAGGAGGAGGTGGGCAAGCTGCGCCGCCGTCTCATGGAGCTCATCAGTCTGGTGCAGGAAGTGGTGAGAGCTTTTATACAAGAAAAAAAAAAAATTAAAGCTATGCAAAAATATTTTCTTCCCCTTTAGCTTAACTAACAGAAATGCTACTAATGCAGAAAAATATGTTTAAGTTCACACCGCCCCAAATCAGATATTGGATTTTTTATGACTGTCTTAACGTGACTGATTTGTTTGTTTTCAAATCTGATCCATGTCTTTTTATAGGCAGTACTAAATCTGAAACCAATCTGATATTTTCAGTGCGACTGCAGTCTGAACTGTCATCCTGATGCATGCTCAATAATCCAGGTAGAAAAACCTAAAAAAGTTAAGTCTGGTCCTCTGGACATTTTTTTTAAATGTCCAGAGGACCAGACTTAACCTTTTTTTTTTAGATCTGAACAGTCATGTTGCATTTCACTCGATTTTTACATCATAAAGTCAAGATGTGCAGATCAATCCAAATATTGGTCTTGGACACCAGCGCCATGCAGCTTAAAGCTCAGAACTGAATCTACACCCATCATGATACCAATGTTAGTGTTGGACTGTATCTATACTAATGGAACGGTACTTGAATTTGTTTCTACTTTTAGTCCTTCGATCCTGTTCCAGAACTGCACTTCTGCCCTGGAGTAGGTGGGAAGTGACAAGATATAAACACAGGCCCAAACAAGCTTGGCAGATATAAGTTGAATCGATTCAAGTATCTTTATTGTTGTTCCCATCACGTACATGAGGTGGAATGAATTTATGTACACAGGGTCCCAGTTGCACCCAAAACTAGCAAAATATAAAGTATAAAAAGAAACAGTAAATAAGGCTCTAAGATTACACCAAACAAACACCAAACAATACGCTAAAAGATCTAAGATATACGCTAAACACTAGTGATGTAAATCAATATGGCATAACAACAACAGCCAATTCAGATTGCTTAACATCAGAATCGATACACACATGCCAACGCGTGTAGCAGTTATATTTACTTCCACAGATATCAGTAACATTTCAGAGTTATACATTAAGAACTTCAGTGTTAACATAGCCTCAAAGTAAATGAACCAACATAGACATTGCCAAACTTGTAGGAGATTTCATTTTGGTTTGAAACTCGATCTGACAGAAAATGCAAAGATTGCCTTGGAGAGAAACTAATGACTCCTAACCTTCCCTACAGATGACGATTTGTCAAATGACGCATTTCAGAAATCAACATGTCTCGAGGGACAATAAGTTAACAATTAATGAACCTGTGTAAAGAAAAGTTCACTTCTAAGCAAAGTTTAATACTTGACTTGTCTCATACGGTTAAAAAAGAGGGAAAAACAGAAAAATCATTATCGGGTAGGTTCTGTTGTATTTGAGCTTATTAATGCTGATGTTTTACCTTTTTATGTAAGCTCGTCATCAGTTCATAAGATATAGATATCAAAGTCCAAATCTTAATAAATGCTTTTGAAGCTCTGCATTGTTTTTTTGTTATTTTGTGGCGTGCGTCCTCTAGATGGCACAAACTGATCTGTTTGTCTTTGTGGTTGCTCCATCAGGAGAGAAACGTCGAGGCTGTGAGGGGAGCGAAGGACGAGCGGGTCAGAGAGATCCGAAACGCTGTGGAGATGATGATCGCCCGTCTGGACAACCAGCTCAAGAACAAGCTCATCACCCTGATGGGTAGGACTCCACACAGTGATTAAAAAAGCAGGTTGTTTAAAACGACAACAAAAAAAATTTAGCTGAGCAAGAGTTTAAAAACTGAATCAAACTCATGTTTTTAGCCATAATTTGTCACGATGTTCAATCACATTTTTCTGCACCTTGTCCACCTGAGGAATGTGAGTTATTATAAATCAATACGCTGATCAGTTATTTTGTCTCAGTCAGAATGACAGTTCTTAAACTTGCTGCATTTGTGTGCCTCAATTGTCTATGCTTCGCAGGCATGTGTTTGCAGATGTGTTTACATCTGCACGTGACAAAAACAGAGGAAACCTTACATTTTACGAAGCGTGTGTGTGGTTCTTCTTTATTGTTCAGCTTTGAACCGTAAACGCTCAAACGCATGAGAAAACACGTTTAAACGCCGCTTAGGTTCAGGGAAACGAAGCGTGTTTGGGTGTATTTAGGTGAGTTTCAGTACTTTTGTAGTTTGATAGTTTGGACTTAAAAAGTTTGTGTGGGAATACACATCGTCGTGGCAACCAAAAGTGTGAGTATATTTACACACGGGTCTTTAGCCGTCTCATCTTAAAATACTTTTTTTTTTTTCTGTTCTGGCTTTAATGCAACAAGTGAGTTGACAGTTTTACATCATTTTAAAGTTGTTTTTTTTTTTTTTTTAAATGTCTTTTATATCTAACTTAATCTGCTTGTTGTACGAAAATTATTCCAAAATTCGTTTGAAGTTCGAGTCATTCCTCCAAGAAAAAGGCAGCCGGAGCCGCTCTTTATAGACACGACTAATACACGCATGAAATATTTATGTAGTGTGAGTGGATGCTCTCGCTCATCAGCTCCCCCCCACACACACACACCCACACAGCTTAATACTGAAAATAGCAATGTGCTCCTCCCCACCAGGCCAGAAGACGTCCTTGACCCAAGAGACGGAGCTGCTGGAGTCTCTGCTGCAGGAAGTGGAGCATCAGGTTGGTCATTTACTGCAAATCAAATCTCCGTTCATGCGAGTGCTGTGTAAAAGTCTTGAGTCGTCCCTCATTTTGTTATAAATGACTTCCAAAGAGCCACACTAAGAAAGCCCAGAAAACTGTCTTGAAAGATTACAAAATAATTTTGGTTAACATTGATTTGAAGTCGTGTCAGCTGAACCTCGAGCAATACAGCAACTACCATACATTCCGCCTTAAAAGTCACATCTGTCCAATTATGCCTAATAAGTGGGGGGGGGGGAACATAAATACGTTGCTTCGCTGTATAAGTCGCACCTGTTATGCGTCACCGCTGACAACCCGGAAACGTGGGCTGGTGTTATGCCAAAAATCGATTGGCTGCCAAATGGCGGCCACGGGAGTGTTCACGGGAGGACTTTAACAAGAATTTAAGACTTAAGAAGACTTTAAGATTTAACACTTAAAAACAATTGTTTGCTCAAAATTATAGCAAAGATGTCTCAGTTTAACTTTTCCTTAATAAATGCACTTTAATGGTTAAATAAGCTTCATTTCGCCTGGGCAGCGTGTCGAAATGAAGCTCCGGGAGTTCCAGAACAGACAAAGGTAGTGTTAGTATGGCAAGCCAAGTGTCTCATTAATAGCCTCTTTTACCTATTAATGAGACACTTGGCTTGCCATATTAGTCGAGAGCCCTCTAGCAGCTGCAAATGTTAGTGTTCAATATTTTCCATGTCAGAATGAATTAAATCATCAGATCTCAACCTAAAATTGAGTTATAAATATGGAGAAAAAACATAAATAGGTTACTTCATACTATAAGTTGCAGGACTTGCTAATTAATGATAAAAGATGTGACTTGTAGTCAGAAAAATAAGGTAGATTAAACTCTTCTACCAGAATGAAGCAGATTTGAGGATTAAGAAGGGAGTTCTTGTTATTAAAAACACACTAAACAGAGATTTTTGGGACAGTAATTGTACCAATGAACTGAGACATTTAGTTGCTTATTTTGCTGCTTAACAAGTTTGTATTAGGTTAAAAACATCAAACGTTTAGCAATTTTTTTTGAGCATATTCTTCTAGTAATTTGTCTCAATGTCATTTAACATTATCGGTTTTTAACATTTTAATTAAATTAATAAAAGAAAAAGGCTTCAGTAATCAAAGGTTTAAAAGGTACTTGTACTCAGGGTTTATTACAGTAATTGTATGAGTTTTACTAAAATATTGGCTCATTAAGGTACATACTTGGTACTACATGAATTATTGACAGAATACATCAGTGCGTTACATTAAACCTCCATATTTTGTGATTTAGAACAAGTCATTTGGCAAAATTAAATTAACAAAAATCAACTGCTTCCTTCATTGTAATAAAAAAAAGTAAAACGTTCTTTTCAGAACTGTGAGTTTTTGGTTGCACACGGTGCTGTTCTGATTGACAGGATTGACGACGGCCACCATAATCAAAGGTGTGTGTGTGTCAGCGATCACATCTCTTTCTGTTTGTGTTGACAGCTTCACTCCTGCAGTAAGAGTGAGCTGATCTCCAAGAGCCCGGAGATCCTGCTCATGTTCCAGCAGGTCCACAGGAAACCCATGCAGTCCTTCGTCACCACGCCAGTTCCCCCAGACTTCACCAGGTAAACTGCTCGAACGTGACACATCTGGGAAAACTTACCGCCAATGTAAACCTCTGTTATATATTGTTTTTTCCACATCTGTTCTTTGTGTTTTCAGTGAGCTGGTTCCTGCCTACGACTCCAGTACTTTTGTTTTGGTCAACTTCAGGTGAATTTTTTCTTTTTGGCTGCCTTTAGCTGCTTTTAGCTCTAAATCAAGAACTTCCTTGTTATTTACTCCTAAAATTACTAAACATTTTTGTCTCATGTAGCATTAATCGTATTTAAAAGTAGATTGTAGAAGTATCTTAATGTATAAACTTTTGTTTTTCTTCAGCCAGAGCACATATTTTACTGTGTGGGTAAAGAAATGTTTCCTGTCCAGTTCAAATGAAATAATAATAGTGTTGTGATAGTTTTTTATGCTTTACTCTTAATAACAAACTGCATTTATTGAGACCTCAGTTGCGCTCGGATGGTCGATTAATTTAGGACCATGTTTTAAAGATTCCTACATGTGTCCAGTTTCACAACTTTGTGTCTGTCTAAACAGATCTCACTTGTAAATGAGTCTTCTAGGCTCAATGTGATTTATCTGTCTAAATAAAGCTTGAATGAATGAAAAAAGCGGGCCAGCTTAAAAAAACATCATTACCTTTAACAAAAAAGGTTGAATCATGTCATCTGGACTTCGTTTTTTTGTTAAAAAGAAACGTTTCGCCCCTCATCCAAGGGGCTTTGTCAATCTGAGGCCTAGCCATCTGGTATTACCCAGAAGCCACCCTGAACCACGTTGATGTTACAGTGAATTTTAACATGTGTTTTTGTGTTTGGCAGCACACTGAGGCAGCGAGCTGACCCGGTCTACAGCCCTCCCCTGCAGATCTCCGGCCTCTGCTGGAGACTCAAAGTCTACCCTGTAAGTTGGAAATGATTATTCGCTCTGCTCCATTTTTTTTTTTTTATAACGCTTGTGATGCGTTTCCTCAGGACGGTAACGGCGTCGTCCGTGGAAACTATCTCTCTGTGTTCCTGGAACTGTCTGCTGGACTTCCGGAAACGTCAAAGTAGGAGTTATTTCTTTAAAATACCACTTTTTCTATCACTTACTCCCTATTCATCATCTAAGGTCACAATGAGACAATTTAATGTTTAAATGTTCTCATTGTGTTGCTCAAAGTTTGATTTTGTTCTGCTGGCTCTATGACTTCCATTTTTCTGATGAAAATGTTTTCACAATACATTTTTCTCTCATTGTTGAGTTCTCATAAATCCCGTTAGCTTTCTTATCAAAGTGCTTTTTAAAAAACAAAAAATAAAAATTGGCACAGGGGAAGAAGGAAACGTTCCTTTGAGTTGACTTTCAAGGTTTCGTTTCATTCGTCAAGACGTGACTCCTCTTCAAGAGCAACAATTTTTATTCAACTTTTTAAATTCTAATAAAACTGAGAAGCAACTGTTCCAGATTTTTATCTTCAGTCTGAGTTTCTGTTCAGATGATGGAGCATTTTTTTTAAAAAAAGATTTGTGTTTTGGTCGTCTTATGTATTGGCCAAAATTATAGCTTATAATTTTTATTTTTATTTAGAAGAAAAATTTTTCATGCTTTATCATGATGCTAGTTTTATTTATTTTTAATTTTTTTGGTCATCAGATGAATGGAAGTGCTCTTTTACAGTTTGTCTTTATGAGGTGAAAACCGAAAAATGTTTTGAGCATTTTTATTTGACCATAAACTAGAGCTTGTTTATTTATTTATTTATTTATTTATTTATTTATTTATTTATTTATTTATTTATTTATTTATTTATTTATTTATTTATTTAACAGAGCACATTGTGAGTTTTCATTCAGGAGGTTACAACACAAATATAGCTGCTTACAACAAGAGAAAACTAAAATGTCTAGTTTTGACAAATAATATATAGTTTCCTGTTTGACCAATTTGTTTTGTTTTTGACCTTCATCAGAGTCTTCACCACAAGCTAAAATACGTTAAATATTAAAGTTTAGCTGCACTTTGTACCTTTTTGTAAATGTCCCATCTGCATCCAAATAAAAGTAACATTACTAGGATTTTAATACGATGTTAATCCCTAAAAAGCAAATGTGTTATTGCTGTATAAGTTACTGAGGTGGTTAAATCAAATGAGTGAGAAAAAAAAGAATTAGATTAAAAAAAAAAAAGATGTGTAGTTTTTATCCTAAATGGGTCGTCTGAAGCTCAACAACCATTAACTGTGTTTAAAAATAACCCACATGAAACATTTAAACCCTCCCTGCTGCTTCCTCCTTTAAAACTCATTTATTCTGCTTTTTCATGTAATGGATGTGTTCAGGTATGAGTACCGTGTTGAGATGGTCCATCAGGCCTCCAGTGACCCGACCAAGAACATCATCCGGGAGTTTGCTTCTGACTTTGAGGTTGGTGAATGTTGGGGCTACAACCGGTTCTTCAGACTGGACCTGCTGGCCAGCGAAGGTTACCTGAACATGCAGACGGACACGTTGGTTCTTCGGTGAGCTCACTCGATCTATCACACCTGATTTGTCCCTTTAGGTAAATTTGATGACAATGAAATGAGACAGAAAGATCAATCCGAGTCAATAAAAGGGTCAGCGGAGTTTTGTTGACGTGAAACAAACACAGTTTGCCTCAATAGTGTGTTTACTGTCAATAACAGTAAACACACTATTGTATATTATATTTTGTTCAAAAATATTTTGAGGATAAAAGGAGCAGACATCATAAGATTTATTCTTCTTCTGCTACCGTTCATTTTGATTTGTGTATCATTTGTGTTTTATTGTATGGAATTTTTTGTATTTTTAATGAAATGAATACATTTTTTTGAAATTGAAATTGAAATTGAAAATCCAAGATGGCTACCAGCATAAATGTATACATGGCAATCTTCTGAGTTGGATAACTTGGAAAAATAGGCAACATGCCAAATTCTGTTTTGTTGTGTGGCTGCATCTTGAGGTACAAAAGGTCATTATCAAAAATCGGTTGACAAGTCAAAATCCAAGTATTCAGTATTTATGTAAACCAACCACCCTTATAATTTGAGGAAAATATGCCTTCTAGTTATTATCGAGCTTAAAAGTAAAGTTTCTTCAAATGATCGGGGTGGCTAACACTAGAATAATCTGTGGTGGCCCAGGCCTTGGCACCACCACTGCACCAGTTCGTGGATAAAATTGCTCCCTCAACTTGTCCAGACCTGTCAATAGGCGCTACCTGTCAAAAAAACATCTATTCTTATACACAGTATAACTCCTATCTTAAATATCCTGCACAAACACATTATGGTTTACTTGCATTCAGTTCCAGTCCAGAAAAACACTCATCTTGAAAACTACAAACGTCACTAATCAAATCCCTCAGCGGCAGAAGTCTGTGACGTACCACTTTTTTCTTTGTAAGTATGCCATATATCCTTTGCCTGTCAACTTTTCATTTGTCCTCCTCTTTCCCTCTTTTGTTTTGAACTGATCGCCCCTCCCTAATCCCAGGCATCAGTACAAATACATCACAAGTGTGCATTAATCTAGTTACGCTGTCGGGATGCTCAGAGTCAGACTGATCTGACATCCAGACACCACACATTCTGCACTAAGACAATAAAGAAGCTGTACTTTGTCAGATGAAGGAAGGGTGGACTCGTCATTTTCATGTAAATGTCTGGTCCACCAGGACCTTAGTGGGAATTTTTGGATAAATGTTCACTTGAGCCTTTTAACAGGTGGTGAGATTTTCATTTTTTTTCTTAGATTTTTCTCTTTATTTATTTATTTATTTTTTACTTCAGGCTTGTATTGTTTTTAGTTCAAGACATAAACCCACATCTGATTGCACAGTCACAGCACAATTTATCTTAAAGACATGGCTGTCTGAGTAGCCCGGATTACTAAAAGTTCAGAGCGATTGTGTAGTAATGTGGGTTTTGATAATTCATCATTGTAATTATCGTCTGTCTGCCTGATGTGATATTCTTGGCAATAATTGACCAACCTGTAAGAGTCATCATACTGGAACCAAAGCAGGATGAGGTAATTGTGTCCATTTTTCTTGTCTAGGTGTTGACTTCAAGGTGAAGACACTTTCTGTGGATGGCAACAGAGCAAAGTTGGCAATATGGGTAAGAAACAAACTTGAAAATTTCATCACCTAATAAACACTAATTTAGAAGATTTTGCTCTTTTCTGTTAAAACTGCCTGTAGATTCACCTTTGACCCCACTCAAGCTCTCTAGTTGTTCTTTTAGTCACCACAAGATGGTGCTTGTGAATCATTTTTCCAGCCCTTTCACTTTGAGAAGCAGTGGTATTTGTTCCCATGTCTGTCTACTTGCCTTGCAGGACACTGCTGGACAGGAGCGCTTTCGAACTCTGACACCAAGTTACTATCGTGGTGCTCAGGGAGTCATTCTAGGTGAGTACCGCTCCATAACTTAATACACTTGTTGTGATCTTCTGTAAAGGACTCTGCCTAAAGAATGTTTTCTAAAAAAAAAAAAATAATAATAATAACATAACCAGAATGTGTGCATTTGTAAGGTAATAATCAATTAGTATCAGTAGTAAATCAACAATATAAAGAATTTAAACATAAACAACAACAAAGGATTTAGATGTCTCCTCATCTCTTCCGCTTCACATATAAATAAGAAATAGTCTTTAAAGTCAAGCATAGATTTATTAGATTGTTGTTGGTAAATATTTTTATATTGAATCAAAAATCTAATTGGGGCTACCTAGAAAGGCAGCCATCTATTGTTATCCACCTGACAAGGGTTTCTTAACTTTATATCTTGTTCTTCTGTCAACTTTAATGCGTCCCAAACTTCAGCATGTATCTAACATTTTAAACTGAAATTTGGTATGGTGGTACCTGAGGATGAACCCCAACACACATTACTGTCAAATCAACGTTTTTACATGGATGCAACGTGACAGTCCCCGTCAAAGTTTCTCCAGGACCGTTCTAGTTTTCCTGTTATTATGCCTTCTGTAGTTCTAGACATGCTGTTTTTCCTCCAGTTTTTTTTTTTTTTTTTTAATATATATATACAGGTAGTCCCCGGTTTCCGACCGTCTTTGTTTACGAATTTCCGCGTTTACGACCGCCCCCCCAGT